>WEIT01015113.1:603132-654235 GCA_013389985.1 Dryoscopus gambensis | reverse complement strand
GGAGGGAGGGAGGGAGGGAGGAGGGCGCTGCAGCTCCTCAATTATTCAGCGCTTCCCCTCCCCTCCTGCCGCATGTGACCGCCGGCAATACCCACGGGCCGTGCCGGCCCCGGGAGACCTCCCTGCACGGGGCTGCCACCCCTATGGCCACCTCCCGTCGCAGCGAGTCCTCTCTGCCTGTCCAAGTGTCCTGAGGGCTGCGGGTGGTCTCCCCCAAACTGTCTCGCTGCTGAAAGATAACTCTCCTGGCTGCCTCCTCCTGCGCAGGGCTTTCCTCACCCCAGGGACAGAGCGTGGGGAACCTCGTTTTTGTTTTCTCCTTGAGCTGCACTGTGAGATTTGAGTGCTAATGCTGTAATCCGGGAACGGGCAGAATTAGGACTAAAATAATGCCTCATGCATTGCAGCATGCTGTGCTGTCCAGCCCTCTGCATGGCCCGGCTGGGAGGAGTTAGGTATCAGGTGCAGGATATATTTAATATTTTATATCCATAGCTACTTTAGAGGATAGCTGGAATTCATGTTCAAGATGATTCCTTTTTGCAGTTTCGTTTCTTGGTTTCTGCTGTTTGGTTTGCTCTAAAAACACTCCCTGTCTGTATCTATATGGTACCATTTTGACATCAAATCCAAACTAGGTTCATCTCCAGTGATGCCTGGCGAGGGTCTGGTTTCAGTCTCTATTACAGTTTCGTCCTATAGCTTCTAACAGGACCTATTCCCAACGAGGGTTGTGTCTCAAGCAGAGAGAAACTTTTCATTCTCCAAATACTGAAATAAATGTCTGCTGATAAAAATTAAAGATGGGATCCTTCAGTGCAACCAGCTCAGTTCAGAAGCCACTGTTTGCCTAACGTGAGTGACCCCGACAGGAGCTGCATCAATGGCAGTGACCTTCTGGGGATGTACAGATGGTGACATTGCACGGATAAACATGGACAGGGTGGGGGTTGGACTAGGTGACCTTTAAAGGTCCCTTCCAACCCAAACTATTCTGTGATTCTATATCCATGACCCTGTATTTGGCCAGGATAGCAGACCACGTCATCTCCGATTTCCTTTCCAGCCTTCACTTCTGTGGCAGTTTTTGTGTCTTTCCAGGTGAGCGCTCTAATTTTCCCAGTTTCTCACCAGACTCCTTCCTCTCTCCAGCTTAGCTTTACCTTGGTCTCTTCCCTCCCTCACAGAAGTCTCCTTGCAGTCCCTCTCTTCCCAAACAGGCACAGGAAAGATCTCTCCCAGGTTACTGCTGGCCAGCAGAAGGTGTCATCACAGGATGACAGGATGCTCTGTTCCCTTCCTGCCACTCCGGCCAGCACACATCACACTGTACAGCACAGAGCCAAAGTGCAGTCAGCTGACTACCCTCCTCACAACCAGCAGTTCTGAAACTCTGTTTTTATTCTTCTCCTTGTTCTTTGAATGCCTGAAAGCAACATTCAGAGCTGCAGCTGCTCTCCTGTCCTTGTCTGTGGTCACCATGCTTCCCATTTGGTTGTTGTTTCTCTGCACATTCACTGGCTTCCTCAGCTGCTTTTGCGCAGTCCCTGGACACTGGGTAGAGCTGTGGATGGCTGGTATCAGGAGCTTCCCTTGCACTACATCTGTGCAAAAGAGAAAACCTTGTCCCTTTGTTATTCCATCTTGTTTTGCATCACTTTTAAGACTGTGGTGAACTCCAGCTGACATCATCACCAGCCTTTTGTGTTCACATGCAACTCCTTGGTGCCTGTAGAGTGTGTGAGTAAAGGACATGGGCCGATGTGTTTCTAAAAGGATTGGCAGTGTGGCCAAGTTGTAGGGGGACTTACCTATGCGTGTGGGTTCAGAATCATTTGATTCATATTTATTAACAGGGGCTGGTGTACCAGAGCAGGGGAAGTTTGGTTGGTAGCAGCAGAGAGGGGCTTTTGTGTCCTCTTAACAATCATTGTGCAGTACCATGATATCACCACCTTCCCTCTACTGCTCAGAGATCTTGCTGCAGAACACTTTGCTGTTTAATAGCTTTCCAGACCCTGTTTTGTCTCAGCCTTGGTCTCCTTTTTATAAGTTTTCCTCTGTTTTATCCAGTGGCACCTGCTGTTAGCTACACACAACAACCTGCCACCACCTTGAGTAATAAATGTCGCAAATGTTTTGTCAGAGGATCACTTAAGCTCTTTCTCGTTAATCTTTACCCTGTTCTCATGAGTTTTGTAACTTCAGTCTTGAATTTTTACAGCTATCCCTCTAATGGTTCTCTTCAGGTTGATTAAATGTAGATGAAGAATTGAATGAGGACAAGTTACTCTCTCAACAAGTCCCATCAGTTCCAACCCAATCACATTAAGGTATCACACATTAAGGTGAAATTTTCCATAGCAGCCAAGCACATGATGATACATTTGCAGCAGAATTTCTTCTGTCCCCAGGCACTGTCCAATTTCTAGACCAAACTGATTTCTGCCCACTTTTCTGTAGCAAGTGGCCGTCTGACTGGTCATTTAAATATTAAATCTTATTTTGAATTTGACCCAGGCTTTGGCTTCAATAACACCTTGTAGCAGGGATCTCCACCAGCTGCTATCTCATTATCTTGGCTATTTTTCTTACCAGCATCAAATTTGGTCATTCCAATTTTGTGGGATATAGTTTTCTTTTTTTTGTGACTCTAAATACAGAGAGACAAGAAGCTAGCAACAGCTGCCCTATTGACTTTCTTTCTTACTTTTATTAAAATGTTTGTTTACCTCTCATAATCACCTCACACTTGTCTCATTCGTGACTAATTAATCATGCCATTTAAATACCACAGTTCCTGCTTTTCTGGGTTACTTCTTTGTCTACACAGCTTTGTATTAAAACAGTCAATATCTGTTGGCCTGCTGACCCCTAGGACTTCCAGCATCCTCACCTTATGGGCTGTCTTTCCCTCCATGAAATCTCTTCCTCAGAAAGCAAGGGATCATCCCCAGATTCATTAGTTTGATGAGTTTTCCTCAGTGCTGTTTCTCAGAATGTTTTGACATCACTGAAACTGACTAATGGAATGTTCAAGACAAACAACTTGGGTTCCCCTTGGATTTACATCGGGGTCCCAATGTGCTTGGTCACTCCATGATACTTTTGTTGGTTTTACAGAAGTGCGCTCATTGGGGTTATGTTTCCAAAGAAAAAAACCATCTGAAGCTCAGAGGGAGAAGCTGCAGCACCTTTCCTGTGCTGTTTGTGTGTCTGTGTGTGCTGGCTGCCAGCAGCCTCTGTTAGACGAGCAGGGCTGAAGGCACAGCAGATCACACGCCCATCATTTAGTGAAGGTGGTTGGAGAGTGTCAGCTGTCTGCTAGGAACGACTGATATTTCATAGGAAAGCACTTCTGTCTGCAAGCACCTGGCTGCACAGGGGCATCACAGCAAGCAGCCACTGAGATGTAGTGATGGGAGCTGGTTACTCCTCCATCCGCTCGCTCTGCATGTCCAATGGCTCGTGTCCATGGCTCTGACAAGTGTTCTCTTTCTGATTTGGTCTGTAGCACCACAAGCCATCTCCCAGAACAGCAGCAGCTCCCAGATGTCCACAGCAAAGTTCAGCTGGCAGTGTCTCTGAGCAGAGACCAGGTGGAGCCCTGCACAAGGACTGGTATTTTTAGAAACATTGCCAGGATGCTTGGCCTCTCTTTTGCTTCCTTTTGCATCAGCTGGAACCTCAGTGAGTACCTGTGGTGGTCAGTGATGGAGGCATCCATATAGGAGGATAAGAAGAAGGATTAATCTTGCTGTCTCACCTGATGACTAGTACCACAATGAATACCAGCATGAGGAAGAACAGTCCTGTCATTAAAGCCCTGACTCGAGACTTATAAACCTGACTTGAGTTACTGGCTCCGCAGCAGGAGTCCTGGGTGAGCTTTGGAGCTCTTTGCACCCAAGTGATATGAAATGACATTGGAAGTATTGCCCAGTCTCAGGGAGTGAGTTGGCTGCACAGGCTGTAATTTCTTTGGGTGAGGGATTGTCTCTAAATGTATTATGGGACCCTGACCTCAGTGGGGCAGTCCAGCTGGACAGTGCAAATACCTGGGCAGGTGAAAGAAAGTGCCTGGAGTGATGAGCTGGGCCTCCCTGACCCCATGAGCTCTTACCCTGACGCACAGGGACTGCAGCCCGACACTGCTGGGCAGGGGATGAGCCCAGCACTCACAGGGAGCCCTCTTCGTTATTTAAATTACTTGCCTGTGGTGAAACTCACTGTGGGTTTAATTTATGCTTAAGGCAATGGAAAGGATTATTCTGGGGTTATTCTGCATTGTTAAGAGCCATCTTGGACAGGTTGAAAGGGAACATCCACATGGATGTTTCTCATAAACCCGTATCAGGTGCTTCCCTCTGCGTCAGAGGGGAACCTCAGTGGTACATGGACACAAACAGAAACTGGGGTAAAATCCCAGCACAGCAAACCCTGGGAGTGTTTTGCCATTTGATGTTATCCAGCTAAAATTTCTCCCAGCCCCTTTCTGTCTTGCTCTGTATCATCCATGCCAGGTTGAGCAGAGAAGATGGGTAGTGCATCCATCAGGCACATTTGCTGTTCAGAGACACTTGGGGTGATGGAGCATTAAATAAATCCCTTTCAAATCCCCATGCAAACAAACAGTCCAAGCCTAGCTCCAGCATGAGCTGTGGCCTCTCCCCTGGCTGCAGGCTGTCACTGGTGCGTGCAAAAGAAGTGATGCCCTTTGGTTGTGCCACCACCCTCCCCAGCAGGGAGCTCCTGCTGGCACTGAGGCAGCAGCGTTAACCTTGGCCACGGACACACAAAGAACGGTGTGATGGGGCTGGGGGCTGCGTGGGGTGGGGACACCTGTGGGGACACCCCACACTGAGGAGTTGCAGTCCCCAGTGGGGCTGCCCTTCCTGCACAGGGACAGGGGCTGCAGACGTGCCCCGGGGGGAGGCTGGGATAAAGCAGCTGCCAGCAAGAGGGGATTAAATGATTCCGTGTTTGGAGGCTTCTGCTTTATTTAAAGGACCACACACTATTTTTTTTCTTATTCAGAGAAGTCTGCTTTTAACAACCAAACCAGACAGAAGTCTTATTTTTGTTGCCTTCTTAGCTTCTTCATATCATGGTTCTATAAGCATGTTTTGGGCCACTGTGTAGCTGCTAAGTGGGACCTGTCCATCCAGGTCTCACCATGTATGCTGTGATGATTATGGATTAATCAAGGGATACTTGATCGGTTCCCGCTGTCCTGCAGGTGGGTTTAGCTCATCTGGATTTTGATTAAAGTCACAAGGTGAAGCTGGTGGCAGGATTCGGTCTTAGTTGTCTGTTCTGAGAGTAACAGATAAAGTAACAGCTCAAAGATGGTACCAGTGCGGGGACATTCAGTGGTTCTGTTGGCAGATCATGCACAGGGTGTGACTCTGGATATAGAGCTGTCACAGGACAACATCTCTGCACTAGGCATGAATGTGGCTCCCCTTGGATGCTCCCCGGAAAAGCAGAACTTGCTTGATGTCTTTCAGCCCCCCAAAGCCTACCAGCCATGTTGAGTTTGACGGGATGTGCCACACGGAGCACATCCTGCTGACACTGACTTGTCTGGTGGTTCAGTGCTCAGTCCAGAGTGGTGGGTCCTGATGTCTGCCACCTGTCATGTGCCCTGTAAAAAGGTGCCTCTGAAGCTGAGAGGATTGCTTGGCTTAGCTGGTTACTCATCTCAGAAAAGCTGTGGTTCTGGCGGGAGCCATGCTGGGCTACTTTTAGGTAGAAACTCACTCTTATCAGTGAAGAGCTTGGAGATCTTTTTGATTTGCTATAGGAGCAGGTGCTGTAAATGGTTTTGTTACAGTGTGGGAGTGCTTTGAAGACAAGGCTTTGGCAAGGGGACACACAACCTGGTTCATCGGCAATGAGCAGGGGGCAGGGAAGATGTGTTGCCACAGGACTTATTCATAGAATCACAGAAAAGTTTGGGTTGGAAGAGACCTTAAACACCATCTCATTCCAGCCCCCTGCCATGGGCAGGAACACCTTCCACCAGACCAGGTTGCTCCAAGCCCCATCCAATTTGGCCTTGAACAATTCAAGGGAGTTCTGGGAGGCTACTGAGGGCTGACTGGCTCTGCTGTGGTGCTGCACACCCCAGACTATGTTTGATCTCCACAGTTTTCCCCTGCTGCCTCTCATGGCCCCCACCTTGAATTCATTTTAGTTCCCCATCACCTCTACCTTGTTTTAGATGGCTGGGAGAGCCAGGCTCTGGGTGAGCAGTGCTGCATCAAGGGCTGGGGAACACCCACAAGCTGCTTGTCCCCAGTGTGACACACTGTGGTGACAGGTCCAGCTTAGTCTCAGCTGGGCTGTCCACACACAGGAGAAGCTGTTTGTGTTGTCCTCAGCAGCAGCAGCGTTACCCACAGTATTTGTTTTGGGTTCATACACAAAAGGTCGCTCACTACTGCTGAGAACGCCAGGTTAAATCAGTGGTCTGCAGAGTATTTTAGCATTTGCTTGCCAAATTTTACCCAGAGACTGAACTGTTCCTGCTTGGATAAAAAATAAAACATTTTTTTCTGGGGAAGGAAAAAAGAAAGATACGTGAATGCTTCCTGAGCATCATAGCTGGCTGTGTGATTTATCCATCTTGCTAATAATAATGGACAGGGCTTTGCCCATCCCAGGGTTTGATGAGAGGCTGCTGTTTGCGTGAGTGCATTTGCTTTGCATGCAAATAAGAGGGTTTATTGTCTGTTGTTTGTTTTTCACAAAAGTGCAGCTTTTTGCGTGTCCAGAATAATCGCTGCTGTCTCAGGAGCAGGGCTTGCAGGACAGGGAAGGTTTATAAACATCCCAGGGTCTGAAGCTCAGTAGCATCAGCTGTTCAGCAGGAGAGCACTGCACATCTGCTCTGAAACCGACAGCACTGCAGAACAAAAGAGGATGATATTGATCTGATAGTTTGTCGTCACTGACATTTCTATTGATCCACTCTTCCCCGATGATTTCTTACTGCTGAAGCCAAAGGCCAGAGCTGGGAAGGGTCAGCACTGAAGGCAAAAGCCTTATCCAGATGCGCACCATAGTGCAGTTTTCCTTGGACTAAACACAGCTTCTCAACTGAAGCTCAGCCAAGATATTTCAGCTGGGTCATTCCAGGTCTGTTCAACCTGATTTTGCGAGTCAGCTGAAGGACGAGGAGCCAAAGCCTACACCTCTGAAGTCACCGTGGATTTAATATCGTAATGCAGCCTTGGCCGAGCGCTGCTTGAAAGAGCACAGCGGCACGGATTGAATTACCTGCAGCATATTAGCTGAAATCTCCTATTCAAGACCCGCAGGGGCTGGTGCAGCTCAGCTTTCAGGGGAGGCTGATAAGATCGCAGCCTGGGGTAGCATAGTTTTAGGTTTTAGTTTGGCATTCATTGTACCATTATCAGCGATCAGGGTCCTGGCTCGCTTACGGGCTGCTCATGGGATTTCAGCTCTGCGGCTGCACGATCCCCTGGCTTTGGTGCAATGACTTGTCATGTGTCAGGTCCCTGGCACAGGTCCCACGACCTGGGCACCCATCCTTTACTGACCTTTTGTTGATACACGGGGAGGTGCTGTCCATACCCCAAAGAAGCTTTAAAACTAAAGCAAAAGAAAGAACACGCGCCAGCTGGCTTCTCTAGAAAACAAAGACTGGACTTTCAATAGTTTGGGTATTTTCTACTAACTTAAAATAGCTCCTTTCTGTTTGTTGAGGCAAATAAGACAAGACATTAATATGCACATGCCAGCAGTAAATAGGTTTCAAGCAAGCTTCTGTAGAGCTGGGGGAGGATATTAGGACAGCGTGTTTTTCATCACTGATGTGCCAGCTAGCATGCAAAAGACTCACAGTGCAGGGAAAGGACTGGAAAATTGAGGAAAAAAAAGGTTTTTCACAGAAAAAACCCTGGCAATCCAGAATGCAAAGCAAATACTGGGGTTTTTTCTGGTTCCATGAGATCTAAGGTTAAAAGTACATATTTTCATGAATTAGTTCTGGAGTGGGCTAGGTATAGACATGACGTAGCCCTTGAAATCAGGTGGAATGTACATAAGTAAAATGCTGCTTGCATTGACCCGTTCCGTTGCCTTTTTTGTTTTGTTTTGTTTTAAGTTTATTGTTATTTCCCTGGCCCTTGACGTTGCACATTTATAAAGACAGGCTTTTAGAAATTACATCTCATGGAAAAATCCACTGGGCTTTTCCACAGAGGAGTTAATGGCTTTTATGAAAAGATTTACCTAATGTGAGGTGATGTTTTCAGTCTCATGAAACCAGCACTGAGCAGAGCTGGAAATGAGAGCTGGAGTGGGAGCTGGGAAAATGAAGGGGTTTGTTTTGTTTCATGCTTTTGGGTATAATAAAGTAGATTTCAGTAAAAAACCAGGAGGGATGAATGAACAGTTTCTTAGTGTATCCAGCCAGCAAAAGAGCAGCAACCACATCAATGAGACAAACCAGATTAATGCCCAGGGTGTGTCCTCGCTGCCCACATAAAGCATCGACAGCCCGGCTTCTGCTCAAACACACCCTGATAAACCCAGGCAATGGCTGATCTATATTTACCTTCTTGATTTATGAGAACAGAGACCAGCAGGGACTCTGAAGTGGATGATTCAGTCATCTTTCTCCTGGCTTACACAACTCCTGGTTAGGAAAGGCCGCCTGTTGCAGCCAGGGGAGGGGGTGAGGGAAAGCCCCCTCCTCCCACCCCCTCTCCAGCTCCTTGAGAGGGATGTGAATCTTCAGTGGTGCTCACCACCCAGGGCTGGAGATGGCATTTACATCCTGGATCCACCATTGTCTCACGTGGGTGTTGTGTTTGACTTGCTCTGCAAAAAACCACGGTATTTGAGCTGCATTTTGATGGCCTGCATGGAACCATGAGCCAGGGCTGCGGGCTCGCTGTCCTGCCGCAGGGCAAGGGCATGTGCCACAGCTCCGTGGCCTCTCTGGGGACAACAGGGACCCCAGGTGCTCCAGGCAGGCTGGGGGCTTGGCAGAGTGGGCACAGCTAAGGAGAGGTTGCTGTTAACCAAACAAGACCTTGGGAAAACCAGCAAACAAGCCTAAGCATCGGAGGAATCACAGAGCACTACAAAGGGAAGGAGGAGAAACCCTCTGTGCAGAGTTCATCTTTGTCAACTTTTACATTCACAGCATCACAACTAATTAAAAAATGCTAATGCTTCAGTGTTTTCCCACTAGCCTAATAAGAAATGGTTTTAATCCCCATTTCTTATTTCCATGCCGTTTGTGCTGGCGCTGGGCCGATGGGTGCAGCACTGAGAACAGGGAACGGCCTCTGGGTCTTTCCCACAGGGAAGGATCAAGCTGAGGGACCGGGGACAAAGCTGCTCTGTGCTTCTTGGAAATGGTAACCAGTGGCTGCTGACCCAGACACTGCTCCCGTGTGGTGGCACTGGTCACCCCAGGGGACAGCGGGGACCTGCCTGCATGGGAGCAGCACCACAGCAGGAGGAGCAGGAGCACCGACGGCGGAGGAAAGGATTAAACCCAGGATCTATGTTTTAAGGAGAAATTTAAATTGGTCTTCTGTTGACAACTTTATTGTGCTGATACAGGATTACTTCTAGTGTGAGATCCGAATGGAGACTTAGCCGCTAATTTTAGCATTACGGAATTTCCTGAGGTGTTTTTATGACACAAATAGGAATAAGAAAAGTTGCGCATAATGAAATTTTGCTGTAGGACAAATTGTAGCGCATATTGTGGTGTGAAACAGTTACTTCACCACCACCACCCCACTGTAATGTGTGTATAAACAGGCTTCACCCAGCTTGAATTCCCACTTTCCCGTTCTCTGGGGAGCACAAGCTGCCTGATGCCCTGTGCCACACACAGTACCTGACACCAGCAGTTCCTTAAATACATCACAGATGGACACGCCTGCAGGCAATTTTTATCCTCTTGTGCCCACACCAAATCACAAAGTCAATTTATCCTGGGGCTTTTACGGAGTTTCTGGTGCTCAAGCATACAGGAGGGGACTCAGGAACATGTGGTTTGCTGGGTATTCCATTCTTTCCAATGCCCACTCAGGAAATGGCAGCCTAGGAGTATAATTTCCCTTTTCCTGCTGGGCATTGTTCTGGAGGTGTGCTGTGCTTCAGCAGAGTTGCTGTGGACCCTTGTCTCTCTCCACCAGCCAGTCTTTGGAAAGGTGGACAGTGAACAAGGAGCATTGGCTTTGACGATATGAGTGTTTTCCTTTTTATTTTTCTAAGCAAGAAACCCCAGTGATTTGTTGACACAGAACAAGTAACAGTTCATTTGCAACTCCCCAAATGAAGCTAAATTATTCTGAATAAATTAAACATTAAAACAGCATCTGAGCAAACTGCCTCTCCTGATGGAGTTTAGTCCTATTTGGAAATGCAGATGTTCAGCCTAATGGGTTCCTCAAAGATAACCAATGCCGGCCCCTACCCACCCTCACAATTCCCAATCTGTAGGACTTATCCAAGTCTATCCTTTTTTTTCCTCTGGCTTTTCTGTGACTTACAAGATATTATCTCCTGCTGGATGTCTGAGTATTTCCCAGTCAGAGCATGCTCACAAGTGGAATACCACCAGTCGGTCTCATCACACAGCAGACTGGCAGCTCAGCCCTGGATTGATGAAAACAGACGAGCACTTAAATTGAAGAGTCGTTTGACATTGTGCAGTTAAAGGAAATGTTCTTCCTTATGATAATTAATGATTCTTGAAGGCAGAGGGAAGCAGGGGATGGGCAGCCCAGAGCGCTGCTGGCCAGGGAGAGGAGCAGGCAGGGGAACATATCTCCAGCTCCTCTCCACAGGAAAAGCAGTGGATATCGGTGGGAAGGAAAGAAATGTTGCCCAACAGCAAAGCAGATATCTAGAGCCATCTTAGCAACCTCTAAGGAAATTTGTGATTTTGCCTCTGGTAGGAAGGATAATAACCGGGTAATGCACGGCTGTCAGCGGGTGCCAAGTGGCCAAATCTGGCAGCGGAGACGTGCTTAAATCAGAGCTGAATTTGCCTGCTTGTTCTGCTTTATTGGTGCCCTTCCCCGACTTTTCCCCCTGTTGAGGTTGTAATTTCTGTCAAAATGTAACTGCAGAGCTCTGCATTTTAATCCCATATAATTACAGTCCTCGGGAACTCGGTCATCCCCTGCATCAGCCATCATCCCTGTCCCCCCTGCCCCGGCAGAAGCAGACTGAAGAGCTGTCACAGAAGGCGGCTGGAAGGGGGGTCTTGTTCTCCTCAGAGGCCTTTCTTGTCCCCCCTGCTGTCATTTTCAGAGCTCTGACTCGAGGTTCGCTGCCGCGGGGACAGCCTCCTCCCCAGCACTCCTGCCGGGGCAGGGCGGGACACGAGAGCCACCCCACCGCCACCTTCAGAGCAGCCGTGACTCAGCCCGGCGTTCGGGGGCTCTTTGTTTGCTTCGGAGGAGGATGAGTCACAGGAGGCAGAGGCTCAGCTGGCAGGAATCAGCTGATGGCCTCACAAGTCGGCTCAGCTGGGCTGATTCAGGCTGGTGGAGGGTCCTACCCACAGCCACCCCCCCCCACCCATCCACCTCTCGGTCTCGCTGGGTGAACACCATCAGTATGGGGCAGCTGATCTGAGAGCTACAATTATCAACGCAATTGTGATGGAGATAAATGGGGGGGGGGGAAATTTAAAAGTCTTCCTGTTCTATTTAAAGATCTGGGAAAACCAGTTTTCTGTTAATAGCTCTCAGTGTACCCCAGTAGGATGTCTGGTGTCCTCCTTGTCCAGCAGTGTGGTAAGTGTGGGCCCAAGAGGGCTTGCAGCGAGTTTCTTCTTCTGTTCTTTGGCTCAAAATATCTTGCATTAGAGGAAGAAAATGCTGTCTATAAAACTTATTTTCTTGATATGGGTTAAGGGTGAGGATGGCAGTCAGAATGTGGAGAAAACCAAGTAAAAATAGTATTTCCAGCAGCTGTTTTGAGGAAGATTCCTACTTTTATTTATTTTATCCATGTGTCACTGTTGCTTTCCAAATCCTTCAATGTATTTAGTCCACATACTTGTCAATTTTCCTTGCTCTTTCAGCTGGGTTCTGCGTCCTCCTTCCCATCCTCTAAATCACGTCCGTTTGCTGCATCCCACAGATGATGCAGCTCAGAGTCGATAATCCTCTCCTAGAGAAATTGCTTCTGATGGGTTGGAGACCCGACTGAACTAAAGACACCTCCAGAGTGGTGTGTTTTCCTCTGGGCTCAGAGCGCCTTCCTGTGTAGGAGATGGGGGGTGAATCAGAAGGCAGCTCTCAGATGAGTTGTCCAAGAACTACCATCAATCAAAAATGCTTTTTTTGGTACTAATACAGAAGCAGAATTTCCTTTGCCTTTGTGTCAAGTTGGTTGTCAAATGTGCTATTTCGTGCTGATGGGAAACAGTCTCAGTCCTGTTCTCCTCCTGAACTGGAAAGCAAGAGATCCTTACATGAAGGAAGTGCAAGGACAGAGTAGAACCATTGAAAAATATCAGTGTGGACACAACAGGTTGCAATCGTTGTGTAACCTGGGATACAAAATAGCTTCACCGAGATCTGCTACTGGTGGTAACTCTCGTCACCCACCTACCCAAAGAACCTTATGTAAAAACGGTGTTATTTATAGAACAGGCTGCAAAAGGACAGATAAAAACCAAAACTTTAAACCAAAATAAGTCCGTTTGTCATCGTGATAAACATTCCTGTTTGGTTATGTGGACAGTAGATGTGCACCAACCCAAACTTTTTCATAATAACAATACTAAGGATGGAAAGGAATGTTTTAGAAAAGACGAATTTTAGCTGTTACTCATGTTTTGATTGAAGACTTTTGTGGCAGCCATGAAAGACCCTACAAAAGAATGTTGCAAGCACAACTGTTGGCTTTTTAAGCAAGGACAAAAGTTTAAAATACATGGCAGAGAGCGAATAGAAATAAACCAAGTGTGGTCCTGCTGTCAAGTGTCCATTGCACGCAGGAGAGAACCCATGGCAAATGCAGCACTTTGCTGGCAGAGTTCTCCAGTTGGATCTGGAAATTCTTGTCCAAAGCTCAGGATAATCAAGCCACCCCCACTGAGATCTTTGACCTTGGGGTTAGGCAGGATGTAAAATAAGGAGGACTCGGACAGTGATAACTTGTTTTGAAAAAGTTATGCAAATTATGTTAAAATACGTGATTTAAAATATTAGTTCTGGCAGAGAGATTGCTCGAGTTTCGGTCAAAGGGAACAAACATTCAATAAATTAAAAAGTCAGGAGCTGGCTCTACAACAACTGCTTTGTAAGCAAGTGTTGGCTTTTGTGGTCGGTGTGAAATGTGCTGGGGAAGGGATCCAGCTCGGCGGCGTTCCGGGGGCAGACATTGCCATCATCAAATCCATCTGAAGGAATGGCTCAAGTTTGCACTTTCGTTGGCGCTCAGGAACCTGACAAAGGTTTGCCAACTCTTTTTATCCTTTTCTTTATAGATGGGGATCTTCCCAGAACAGAACTGTGGTCCATCTGTAAATGTAGGGGAAAAAACTGATCAGAGCCCCCTCTATGCCAGTCCAGCACCATCATGAGTAAGGGTTAACTCATATTTTAAAGTTAAAAGTCATGTCTAGTCCAAGAAGTGCATTTTACTTTTTTAGAATCTCAGGTTGGTTTTTTTTTTTTATGTTGGAAATACACATGCATCTTTTGCTTTCAAGGCAAAGTCTTGAGTATACAGAAATATTTCTTTTGTTATTTATCTGGTAAATCTGCAGTGCTATTATTCACTATGGCTGTCTCCACAGGAAAAAGGAGACTACAGACTACAAGGAGGAGCTGGCAAAGAGAAGTCAGTTTTTGGCAGTGCAAATAATCCTTAATAGCAAGGGGAAATTTATAAAATTAAACAAAAAAAGAGATGGCTAGACAGTGGTAATTTCCTCTGTGTGGAAGGGCTGTCATGTTTTGGTTTTAATTCTTCTCCTCCCAGCTTCAACATTTCCAGAATACTGAACAGTTTCTTTTATTTTCTTAAAACCAGTTTTATTCCTGGTCTCCCACCTGAGCATCCAGTGGATGAGCTAAAAGGAGGAGAAGTCTGAATAGAGAGGGTGAGATATATCCTAAAAATGCGTGAAATGACTTTTGGGCATGCAAAATCATGACCTGAATCTGGATTCATGTTTTCCACTGCCTCACGGGAGGCTGATCCATGGAAGTCATGTGGTCCAGATGGATTAAACTTCAGCCAAAAAAGGGGGCAGAAATGAAGGAAAGAGAAGCAATAAGTACAGAGAGTAATGAAAAAAAAAAAACCTCTGGGTTTGGGTTTGTTTATTTAATTATCTCATTTCTTGATGAATCTGATAAAGTGGCATTTTGACATCTGTGCTTGCTTTTCCCCCCAACTGAACATACCTGTTCCCTGCCTGCAGCTGCCAGGGGGTTCCAGGCCTTTTCCAGCAGCCGAACCAGTCAGAGCTTTCATTCCATCAGTGTTAGCCAGGAACAGGTGGTTGGCCAAAACTTTGCTCTGGGGATGGCACCACACTTCTGAGGTCTGAACCTGACTTCAGACCCTCAGGTCTGTGCCACCATCTTCACAATGACCCACCTTCACGATGAACTTTTAACCCAGGGGCGCTTGGAGATGAACTCAGGAATGCTTGTGGAGGGATACTGATATACCGAGATCCTCTGGTCCTTAGAACAGCTACAAGAAAAGTGAAATAGACATTAAAGGTTTTACTTCTGCTTTCAAATTATTGAAATGACATTGGAGTGGGAGGCATTAGTCTTACACTGCTGAAGAACATTGAATTTGATTAGTCCCTGCTCTGCCTTTTTTTTTTTTTTTTGGCTCAGAAAATACCTATTTCTGTTGCAGAAACAATTTATTTGCAGTGTGTAATAGCAGAGTACTGGGATGGGCTCTGTCCCCATTTTCAGATCCTGTGTTGTGGAGAACAACTTTCTTGCTTTTTCTTGCCTGCATATTTAACATTCACCTTCCTCTGTGATTTTTGCCACCTGAACGTTTCTCATTTCTGTGTTTTTCAGCTGAACATTTCTCATTTTGCAGAGGCAGACAGTGATAGGACAAGTGGGAAGGGTTTTAAACTAAAAGAGGAGAGATTTATATTAGCTGCTGGGAAGAAATTCTTTATTCAGAGGGCGGTGAATAAGGGTGGAACAGATTGCCCAGAGAAGCTGTGGCTGCCCCATCCCTGGAAGTGTCCAAGGCCAGGTTGGTCGGGGCTTGGAGCAGCCTGGGATAGTGGAAGATGTCCCCATGGCGGGGGGTGGAAGGAGATGAGCTTTAATGTCCCAAACCAAACCATTCCATGATTTCTGTGTTAGAAGGAGATCACTGGCCTCATCTCACAGACAGAAGAGCAGTCCCTGACTGTGCCCTGGCACTGAGGGGACCCCACCTTGCCCAGACAGTGACTCCAGGTGAGGTAAGGAGCCCCTGGGTTGGGCTGACCTGGCCTTGGGGGGGTTGGGGAGACACTGGCAGCTGCCAGTCTGATTGCACAGCCTGCTGTGAATCCCCGTGGGGATTTACCCTGTTCCTTCCCAAAAGGTCGAGGCAAGTGGGGATCAAGACAAAGCCACTGTGGTGCGAGTCTGCTCTGTTTAACTGTGGGAAGACATGAAGGGTGAGCTCGTCCATCACTGCTCTCAAGAGCAAAATATAATGATACAGAATTTCTTCTGGAGATATTGCTGAGCTGAGAACCCATCACTCACCCACAGTCTCTCCCTGCAGTTATTTTTCTTCTACTGAGTGCAAAAAAAAAAAAAAAAAAAAGAAGAAAAATTTCTGTCTTTCTTGTCTAATGGAATTGCTTTACTTCCCATCCCTGTTCAGTCCTGTGCTCAGTGAATCCCTCAGGCTGCCAGGGCTGTGCTGAGAATACAGTCCTGCAGGTAAAGGGGCCCTGCTGGGCAGCACTGAAGATGAAGTCTCATATATAACCACAGGTTTGGAACAGGAGGGCTGGGTGATGTTTTTCCAGGATGACTTTTAGCAAAAAGTCTATGTGCTTGTCATAGTCTTCCTAGGAGCAACTGTAAATGCAGGCCTGAAGGGCAGGAGAAACCAAGAAATGTTTATGGAGTGGCTGGAAGCGAGGTAGGGGGTCTGCAGATGGGCAGCTACCAGGGATATCTGAGTGCTTGAAAGCTACACAGGACTGGCAGATGGCAGAAGGCATTTTACAAAACATTTTGCTGTCCTAATCACTTGCTTTGCAGTGGTCAGAGACACTCTTGGGGCGTGGACTTAATATTCTGAAATAATAATACAAATTTAGTGATAGTAATAGTGTTGTCAGAAGTAGCCAATACTTTTCTTTTGAGCTGTTAGGATGGAATATTTGACTGCCTCGCTCCTTTCCCCCAGAGTTACAGTTTTTCCTGACTTACGGTGCAGTTATTTATTTTCTTTATTTTTCTTTTTTCAATTTTACATTGTAAAAGACCTGACTGATGTCAGTGGAGAATATCCCAGGCCTTGCAAGCAAGGCCAGCCCTGGCCAGAGCTCTGCTGATGCCTGGGAGGACCAGCCTGCACCAGCCCCTGGCCTGCTCCGTGCACACACAGAGCTGTTGTAGAGTGTAACAACACAGCTGTGCTGTGCCAGGACTGCTCTGGAGATTGGTAATACAACTCTGAGTTTCTGTGAGAGGAATGAAGAACTCTAAAGCACTTAAAATAGGTGAAGGAGGAGAGAATGAACCTTTTCCTCATAACTAACAGCCTCGGCATGGGGTCACGAATTGTTACTCATGGTTTGCCCAGCCCACTCCTTCATAGTGTCTTTTTCTTTTTTTTCCCCCTTTGATTTTGAAAAGAGCTGGGTGTAGATGAGAGTCTCATTTTAATGCTGAAGTTGCAGCACATGCTGTGTGATCCTGTGGTGGTGTCTGGGGGCGAGGGATTGAACTGCTTCTCCTCATGCCCCATCCACAGAGCTGCCTTTGCTGCTGAGAGCGTGGGGAAAAAGCATGGCAGCTTTGGTAAACTGGGATATTTGGTCTCTTGTTAACCCAGACTACCACAGATGTTTCCCTGTCTCCATCTTTTGTGCTGTTGGCCTCCTTTTACATTTGCCTTTGTCAGCCTCCCCAGTCCCTGTGGGATGTGCAGCGCTGTGCCATGCACAGGGCACATCCCACGGGCTGTGTGGGAGGGCAGTGAACACATGTGAAGCCATGGATGAGCATTTAGTGCATCTGCACACAATTTCCAGCTTCTCTGCTCAGGCTGCTGCAGCCTTGTTTCCAGGTTAAATATCTTTGGGAACGGGGAAACAGCTCAGCATCCAAGAAAAATCCAATTGACTGTACTATGGCCGGGAAATCGTTCTTTGATCAAGTAGCACTTTCATATCATCCTAAACAGTGTAGAAACACAAACTAGGTTACAGGATGGCTTTTTTTTTGCATTGTTCCATTTAATTTGATAGCCTCTCCTTGGGTATGTCAGTGCTTCCTGCCTCTCTCTCCCTGAACGTGAAACACAGATGGTGCAGTACTGCCCGTATTACACAGACAATAAAAGGTATTTACCTTTTTTTAAAAAATGAATTTCAAGAAATAGAGAAGAAAAACCGTCCTCAGAGTTTTTGAGATATCCTTCAGCCTAAGGCTTGGCCTGAAGAAGGGAAGGACTGGACAGAGAGGATGAGCACCAGAGGAACGGTGCTAAACAGAGGTTACAGTGCAAAACACAGCTCAGATTCCATGTTCAGGGCTCCCCTTGGCTTTGTTGTGAGACCTCTGGAGGAAGCAGACACTGGAGCAAGTAGCAAAAACTTTGAAGTAATTGACTTAAATGAGAAGTGCTCCCTTGAAGAGGGCAGTGGTGCCCTTGAGGGAGGGTGACTCCTGAGCCACAAGCACCAAGCTGTGGTGAGCCTGAGAGCCCCCTGGCTCTGGCTTTGGCTGTCCTTCCCCTCCCTTCAGAGCAGGTTCTCCCTGCTCAGACTCCAATATAAATTTCCATTGCAGTATAAGCAATACAAAGCCATATTAAGGAAATTGAATATGGCATTAGTCATTCCCTAGGCAAGAGCCATGCCTGAGGAGGAGGAGGAAAGCAGAGCAAGGCATCGTACCATGGTTTGTGGTGCCAAGGCAGCCAAAGCCCAGACCTCCCTCGCTGCTGCTCAGGGGCAGCAATATGTTCAATACTGAGCATATTTCACAACACTGGTCTGCCAATAGTGTCAATTCATCCTGTTCTCTTAATCCTTCCTCTCACTTACTCTTATCCATGTGGTATTAAGTGAAGAAATACAGTAACGTGGTCAATTGTACAAGGATTATCCAGGTTTTTCTATCAACTGTATCAAGAAGGCATTATAACCGGAAAAATGCAAGTTCAAGGCTTCCAAGATTAACCCAAAGAGCGTCACGTTTTGCTAAATTCAGGAACCTTGGCTCGTGTTTTACAGTTGGATTCACTGATCGCTTCCATGATAAAGGACTGTGCAAACCCAGCAACAAGTGTTGGCCCAAGTTGGAATGTGAGGCTGCCTTTGTACTCATGTCCAAGGAGTCTGGGGTCTCATTTCCTGGTGCAGGAGGTCAGTCCTTGATACCATTCAGTTTTTAGAGATGCCCGTGGCACACTCCAGGCATGGTGCAGATGGGATGGGCCATGGGATGAGATGGGACCATGGGGCATTAGGATGGGTCAGCGCTCTGCACAAGCAATTTTCACATAAATATTTTGTACTGCAGGTTGGGAGAGTTAAGCATTATGGGCACGGCTCATCCTGTGCCAGCTGGCCAATATCTGAGAGACTGCTCCCAAAGCTATTTAATTTATTAGCAGAAGGTAGCCTGATGGAATTGATGGTTTTATTTCTGGGACTGAAGCTTCCTTCAAGATTTGGTCATTTGGAGGTGATGGATCTTTGCCTCAATAAAGGCTTCTGGATTTGACCCAAAGTAAATTAGTTCAGATGAGTCAAAAAGCCAAGCAAAAAAAAAAAGCTCAGAGGGCCCCATACAAACCATAAGTTGTGTATGAAGAGTTATGAAGGCAACCTCTTTATTGTCCTGTTCTTTGGTCTTCCAGTGAATACTTTAGGCAAATACCGTGGGAATAAAGAAAATATTTCTGTCAACAGAAAATCCTCAGATAGTCTCGAAAGGGCAGGTCTGCTAATAAATTTGTTGAGGGTATGTTCTGCCTTGTGCAGAAACTGCTGAGCATTATGTACAGTGCTTAAACTTGATTACTTCGTGTCGTGCAACTCTAATCACTTCTGAGTGTTAACGTACGCAAATTAGGGAAAGGATTAAAATTATTCTTGGGAGTGAAATGTGTTCTTTCCGATGAAGCATAAAATTAGTTGTCTCTTGGGGAAGGCCCAAGTTGAACCGTTGTTTACAGGGGTTTCTTTCAGAATTGGGGCATTGATGGCTTTGGTTCAGATTTAATTAAAAAAAAAAAAGAAAGGAAAATATTTGTCATATGTTCAGGACCACTGTGTGGTGCTTTGTTTGCTGACAGTGGTGTTGCTTGCTGCAAGATAACACCAAGTTATCCCAGGGTTTCCTTTCCACTGTTGCTTTACTTATAATGGATGACTCTTTCCAGGTAGGGAACAGTTTCCCTTATCGGGGAAGATGAGAAATCGTATGATTTAAAAAATTGAGTTTAAACAAGACAGTTGTTGTCCAGGCAGTCTAGAGGAAAGCAGGAGCACACATAAACCAGGGGCATGAGAAGCAGGATCATGGGAATAGAGTGGTTGTGCCCAAGGGAAATACCAAGACAGAGCAAGAAATCAGTTTTAACCCCCCTGCCTCTGTTGTGTCTGTGTGGATAAATGAGTCAGGCTTTGTACGGAAGAGATTGTATGTTGTCACTCCATTTTTTGAAACGAGAAAATCCATAGGGAAGAGTCAAAGCCAGTAAATGATCCTTAGGAAGATGCCTGTTCCATTTCATTCAAATGACCTTCACATTAGATTTTACGAGCTGCACTATGACCACAGCAATCAATTGAAAGCTGAGTCACAGGTGCTTGAATCACTCCATGAGTCATGTCTAATCCAAGGTATTTCTGTGAAGATCCCTGGGGTTTGGAACAGATGTCTGGGGCAGGTGAGATACATTGTCCCCAGGAAGTGCTTCCATCCCTTGCTGGCTGTGGAGGAGTTGAATGAGGTCATAGACCAGGCAGGAACCTTTCAGGCAGCCACATCTTGTGGTGTTATGATGTGAAGCCACCTCGAAGCTGTTGGACTTGGCAGCGTTAGATTTATGGTTGGACTCAGTGACCCTAGAATTCCAGCCTAGGGGATTCTATGAGTCTACATCACTCTTTGCCCAAGCAGAGATGAATCTGGTGATAGGGTTGGGAGCAACCCTTGGGGCAAACTGGACTGAAGTCCAAAGACCACCTAGGCAGTGGTGAAGCACTGCTGAAGGACCACCAGAGTATAGACACCTGCCCTTCCAAATTTTCCAACAATGGCACATTTTCCAGCTGCTGTTCTCAGTAAGTTCCCAGCTGATCATACTTGTGATCTACAACAGCTCTGTTAATTCCTGCTTTTATATCTGTGCCATGGCTCAGCGGGCAGTGATTAGGTGTAGCCTTGCAAGAGTGTGTGCCAGCAGCATTAGTGGCAGCTGCTTGGCTACACAGCAGGGAATTGGGAGTTCTCACAATGGGGTTTGAAAGTTTACACTAAAATTTAATGCCTAGAAAATAAGTGGTTTGCAATTTTAATCCAAGTAAGTCCAAACAGGTAATGTTTGTGTTGTAAAGATTGATAAGGTTGAACCCTCAGGTAGATGAATGCTTTAGGGGCAGCTAGAAAAGATTCAGAGCTCAGAGGCTGATTAATTTACCATCCAGAGCAGAGACCACCACTTCTGTGAGTGGGTCTGTGAGCATCCTGCACTCAAAGACCGCAGGAATATGTAATTTTTGCCCTATCTACAGGTTAGAGCTACTGGGCATTTGTGTAACAGTGCTGTAAGAGTGAAAAGTTGTCAGAGACTGGTCAGAGGATTTATGGATGAGCCACAGGTCTTACAGCAATGAGGAATTGAACATCCTCATCATCCTCCAAACACAACATCATAGCCCTTTCTGTTAATTTAGAAGTCTTTTGTGAGTTCCGATGGTCATCTGAGCCCGTGGGCTGCCATCTTTCCACGTGAGACAATTGCTTTGGTGCTTGATTTAGTCTGCAGCACTCAGGAATAGGTGATTCACCACAAAGAGCTCAGTCAGTGCAAACCCAAGGCCCTTGCAAGGAGATGATGAGCAGCTCATTGGGCCACTCTGCAGTGGTCAGCATCATTAAACTCCATGGTAGCACCTAAATCTGCTCCAAATAACCCCAAATCAACATTTTTCCCTGATGAGTGAAGGGGTTTGGCTGGGCTTACAGCTTTGCTTTATGGCACTGTCCTGTCTTCCAGTTCTTTGTGGTTTTTTTAACCAAGAGTTAACCAGCTTATTCAAAGGGTGGAGGAGACTTGCCAGACATAACAGTATTGGTTTAATTTCCTTCTGTGTAATCCCTTCTGCACTCATTTTTCATCAAAATTTATTTCCATTTCATCTTCTTGAAAACAAATGTATCTTTTTGAAGACCTGCCAGGACAATTAATAGAACACTGCAAGGCCACAGCGATGTCACATATGGGCTTCATGAGCCATTTGCAATGGAAATATCTGTGACAGCATTAGATTGGCCTTCCAGGGGCTAAACTGGATTTCCAGGGGCTAAACTGCACTTCCAGAGCCTGGTGTAGTTCCAGCTGCAAGTTGCTCTCTTCTGCCTGTCCTCGGAGCAGTCAGGTTTTAATTGCAGTTCCGTGTCATGCAAGGCTGGACATGGTGTTTAACACCAAATAATGGAACTTTGCTCTTTTGTAACTTCAGGAAAAAAGTTCCTAGTTATAATGTCTGGCAAAGAAGCTTGAAATGTGACTCGGTGTGGTGGGTCTGTGTGGATTGTGGGGACTGCAAGTCTCACTTCTGAGAGGGTGAGCTGTTCTGTTCATCTCTGTGAGAAACTGGTACGAGACTCAGAGGAAATGATGAGGACACCTTTGTCTGCATTTAAATGTCTTTTTGCGTTCATCCACCCCTGCTCTGTGCAGAGGTAGCTGCTGGGAGGAGGACAACAGAGGACCCGAGGCTTGCCAAGGGTCAGACAACATGCACTAAATTCCTGCTCAAACTCTCAAAGTAGGGATGAAGAGGGCTGGAAGTCTGAACTGCCTCTGCTGTTGAAGTTGCCTCCTACATGGAGTGATTTAAGTCCTCACTCCTCCAGACTTCAGCTGCAGAGTAAATAAGTGGTGTAGTTCAGCACACAGTGAAGAACAACACTGAGTTTAATACTCCCAATACTTTCAAACAAGAAAACTTGCCATAGCAGGCACTCAAACTGTACATTAATTAGAAACAAAGATCTTAAAATACACCGATGACAGATTTAATTCTAGAGGGACTTTCTGCAGTTCAGTTTACTGGAAGCCATGCAAATATACTGTGGTGTGGGATGTAGTTTCACAGTGAAGCAGCTTGAGATCCAGCTTTCTGGATGACCTGTCTCCACTGTTACTGATGTGTAGGTTCATTCAACCCTCTAACCAAAGTGCTTCCACTGGCTGGAGTCTCTGTTCCTCAGGAGAGGGACAAACACCTGCCTCCAACCTCCCAGTTTTTACCTGATGGCCACAGCACCAGCAGAAGCAAATCCCCTGTGCAAAATGCCCTTCATCTCCCAAAGAAAGGCTGGTTTTTTACAGATCTGACTTTCCCTGCTGTTTTCTTTTTTGCTCCAACTCCAGTGGTAGAGTTCCCAGAGCTGCCCTGGTCCCCATCACCTTACAGGAGACATTGAATCCTGCGTCTGCCTTCACCTGCAACCGGCTGGGGCATCCAGGAGCATCACAAGTGTAAAGCTGGGAGAGAGCCTCTGGAAGTGCTAAAGGGGCAAAGCAAAACCCAAAATGCAAACCCTTTGGAGAAAGAAGGAAATTATTAGATGCATTGGTTTTGATCCTTGAGCTCTTGTAATGGGAACTCAAATTTTGCAGCGCTGGGAAGAATGAGTTTTGCGCAGTCTCCCATAACCTGGAGGTCTGACACCTTGCAAGGCAGAGGTGGGAAATGCCATGTCCAGCTGAAATCACCTGGGAAAGAGGTGACTGCCTTCAAATCCACCCCTCACCATCATTCAGCCCAGAACACCAGGGTTAAAGCTCTTACACATCCAAAGCATTATGTCTTCTCTTGAAAACTCACTCTCCAGAAAATAAACCAGGCCATTCATCCCAACCTTCTGGCACCGTCTCCAAATGCAAATACCAGGTTGCACAGCCTGCTCTTCTTGGCATGGCATGCTTCAAACTGGGAGGCTTTTTGTGTGCAATGCCTCCTGCAGCTGGCATGTCCCCATTTTGTACTAGACAAACACTGACAGCTTTATTTCTTGTTTGTTCGGTCGCAAAGATCCTCAACATCCTGGTTTGAATTGAGTATTGTGGTTCTTCGCTAGCAGAAGTGTAAATAACAAAGAAATTTCATGTATTTTAATTACCTGAAGGCGTCCGTTTTAATCTGGTAAATCCTCTTATGTGATAAAAGTAATGTTGCCATGGGAACCCTATCTAACAGGAAAGGTAGCACCCGTCTGCCTGTAAATAATTAGGAAACTGATGCAGTGAAGTGATTTTTTCAGTCACTTGGCATGGAACTGGCTTCATGGTGAAAGTTTAGACCTGTGTGATGGTTTTATATGTATGAGTGGAAGAGGCAGAGATTTAATTGGGAGAATCCCCCTCAGGCATCTTGGAAGGGTCAGCAAATGTTTCTTTCTCACATATAATCACCAAATTACAGCCCACCCCCACTAGCAGTGCATTTGCATACTGTGACACTCTCGTCAGGGTTTATTAAGTGTTTTGACTCAGTAATGTGTGAAGTTCTCTCTGAAGTGAGACACTCGCTGAAGTAATCCCTCAAAGGCAAATTCTAGCCAGTAAATTACTGGTGCATCTCTGCAGCAGCCCTGGAGCCCCACAGGTGCCTGAGAGCAGAACCAGCACTGGGGGTCTCCTCTGTCTCCCCCAGCAATGGTTGGTGTGGCACCAGCTCCTGCCGTGGTTTTGGCTGGAATGGGCAGGGGAAAGGTTTGGGAGTCGGACATGGTCCTGTTTGTCTTTAAATCACCAAATCTTTGCTTTGTGCAAAGCCTCCAAGGACAGCAGTGCTGCCCACATGGGTGAGTGCCTGCTGGTGGGTCCCTCGGGGGCAGGACAGGCATCCTCTGTCTCCCCTGGAGCCCACCCCGTCTCCGTTGTCCCATCCCACGGTCAGCATTTGTGCCAGAGCTGTGTTGTGAAAGGGTTTATTCATTTACCAAGAGGATGTGCTGATAAGAGCCCTGTGATAACAGGCAATAAAGCAATAATAGCAATATGGTTCAATATATATTAGAAAATTTTTCATGCTATTAAATCCTTTTTTCTTAGATTAAAAGGAATTGACTAATAGGATATTCCTCATTTTACTTTATGTAAGTGCATAACATTTAGTATATTCTTGTGCCTCGAGGCCACTGTTGAGGAAGAAGCTCCCATTATAAATTTGGAAGAGATATTGAGTTACTCCAAAGTCTGGGATGCAAAGAAAAAGGGGAAAGATGAAATCAACCATTCATTAAATATTTCTATATTAATTCAATTAATTACACACTAAAGAGAACTTGTCATTTGCCACATAAGTGTAGGGTGATCACTGAAAAACTTGTAGACTTTGTTTCACAAACTGAAGAACTATATATCAATCTACTCCTCATCCACAGGTTATTGCACAGGGGTGGGTGACATTTGTCTCTCATTGCGTATCAGTAGCATGGTTTCCATGGATAATGCTTCCATGAGAAACTGTAAATTTTTGGCAGGCAAATATTTTGTCTGCAAAGAAAAACCCTTGCAGAGGCAACCTTTATATATATGCTGCATAAAACCACTGTTTTTGCAAGTTATTATTATTTCAGTCAACACTGACAATGTGCTGACATAATTTGAATGGAATAATTTCCTTTAACACAGGGAAAAGTTTGTCATAGTTGAATAAGAAGTCTTGAACATATCCTAAAATCTTGACTTCCAGGAACGTGACGTTCAGAGGTTTTTTTGTTTTGTTTTGTTTTGTTTTGTTTTTTTTTAAGACTGTTGCTGGTACGAGCACCATGTGTACCAGTCTCAGGATAAGGTTTCAGTGATCTCATGGATTTTATCCAGCCTCACCAATTAGAAGATCATATTGTAATAAATTGACTCTCAGAAATCATAATCAGGTTCATGGAAAATAATCCCACTAGTCCAGCAATTTCAGATTGAACCTGCCTCATTGCCAGAGCATTAAGGACAATGAGCTGCTATTTGGGATGTGCAGGTGGTCTCCAAATGTCCTTGTCTGGGGCAGTGATTTGGGGGAGAAGGGATGGGAGAGGAGAGGCAGCAACACTGGAAGGATCTTGGCATAAAAATATTGCAAAGCATGTTTTGTACTGCAGTATTATGTTAAATTAAAGTCGTGTTCCTGACATAGCTCTTGCCCAGCTAGATATGAATCATTAGTACGAAGCCAATTTCCTAATTATCTTTCCATTGCAGGGTAATGCAATGAGCTTTGTAAAGCTGTAATTTTACCCTGGTTTACTTCCATGTCCTCTATCTTCCCTAGAGACGTGCTCTGTTCTCCTCTGAGGTTATTTCTGACGTGATCTTTGGCAGCAGGAAAGGTGGTGGCGCATGGATGAATTCATCCATCGTCCGCTGCTTTCCCGGATTCCCAGGGAATTTTTGCTGGGAATGTATAAGCTTGTACAGGTGTTGGATGGTCTCTAGCAAAACAAGTAGTTTTTCTTAACGGTTGAATTGATCTTCATGGCAGATGATAGGAATATTTTTGTTGCTGACCTGCTGGATCATCTACTGATATTTTTAGGTGGTTTATATAAAACAGGTGTAAAAAACACAACAGGGGACCACGTTATGAGGAGGTTCCTGAAAACACTCTGTGTTAATAGACATTTCTGTCAGTACCTGTAGATATTGGAGAGGTGATTTAGTGGAATTTGTGAAAAAAGCTGAAGCGGGAAAGTGCTGGAGGAGGAATTTCTGTCATCCCTCACCTTCTGAAGGTGTGGACGCTCCTGTCCTGCACAAGGCTACTTGGGTTGGGTTCAAAAACTCCATCTCTCGGTAGAAACAGCGGGAAGACCTCAAACTTGAGTGATGTGGCATCACCCGTGGGTCTGTGAGAACTGCAGCCACGCCGCCAGCAGATGACCTGTCCCTTGGTCCCGGGAAGGAAAGAAACCATTGCCACCACCCCGGGAGGGGAAGGATGGGAGAGTCCCCAGCTCCACTTAGTGGGCAAAGCATAAACAACATGTAACAGCTCGGCAACCACAGCTGAAGCCAGCTGAACAGTGTTCAATCCCTCCAGCTAAGCCATGAGCAGGAAAAGGCTTTCTTTGGCCTCGGAAGACCATCCTGAAGCCCTGGATTCCTGGAGGAGGACCCATAGGAAGTGTCCCCACACGGACTGACCTGGGTTTCTCTTGGAGTTACAGAGGGATGCAGTGGACTGATCAGGTTACTGCTCAGGGAGATTTTATTTATTAGCTATGGTCAGATTTTCTAATTTTTGTTCTTCAAAGCTCCTGTGAAATGTAGCCACAAGGAGCACCAGGAAACATCTCCTGAAGGGAAGGCTCTGGCCTGGCAGCAAGGATCAGCCTGCACAGCAGTGGCTCCTCTCCAAGGGGCAAGAAGGAGGTTTGTTGGTAGCTCTGGTTCTTCAGGCTGCAGGGGAGGCTGCACAGGGACTTCCAGAAGGGTCATCAGAGCCAGGGGAAAAGAAAAAACAGGACTTTAGTGCAATCATCTTTTCTGCTGATACCTGCAAAACATCTCAGTAGTTCTTTTGCTGGTTTAAGGGCAATTCATTAAATCATTTCCATTGGTTAGACATCTCACCCAAATCACTTGCTTCATTCTCTAGTGTTTCTACTTTTGGCATTTCACCAAGAAAAGCCTTTTTAGGTTATATCTTAATTAAAAGCATCTCCCAGCCTGGCTGCAGCTCTCCCTGAAATGCTCCTCGAGCAACGGCTCTTCATGTGCTATTAGCTACCTCCTGACCCCATCCCCTCCTGGTGGCCAGGTCCATTCAAGATGATAAATTAATGCAAATCTTATAAATGCAGTACATTCTGAGGGGCTAGTTGCCATTGTGCATTGTCCTGTGCTCCACAGGGATTTTGGAGGTGTTTCCTATACTCCCCCAGGGATCTTGTCACTGAGTAATCCCTTGGACCAGAAATAAAGACTCCTAGTCACAGGATTTCAGGATTACTTGCAAACAGGATGGGTCTCAGATCATATAAAGTTTCATCTAAACTAGTGTTCTCCTCTTCTTCCATGTCAGGACCTGTCACACATTGAAGGAGCAGGGAACTAAAAGTGCTTTTAGCGTCTGATTTTTTTTTTTTCTTATTCATTTTTATGAAAAAGAGTTGCAGGGGAATCAGGAAAAATTGAAATGGTCCCCTGTGCATTTGGAAAAGATGCAAAGAGAGGATAATGCTTGGTGGGTTGGCATTCTACTTTAGATATCCAACCTTTATATACATATATATATGTGTGTATGTATGTATAATTTTTTTATTATTCCTTCTTGTGAAATCCAGGTAAAAGGCATTCCCAATCCACCACTGTTTACAAAAGTAGCTGGATTTTTTTTTTCCCCTCCCTGACCCTGGGAAGCTGATGAGCACCGAGGTAGCTGCACAGCAGATATTGGATCCTCAGTATAATTTTCAGCAGTTAATTAGCAGCTCTGCTTCTCACATAAAAAAATTGGAAAGCTTTAATTAGACTCACAAAGGGACCTGAAAAACTGGCTGGCAAGTAGCCCCTCTGTGCCTGGGTAGGTGAGGGACTGAAGTGTGGCTGTGCTTGTAACCTCTGCAGTGCTCAGAAAAACAATTTTATTAGAGAAAACCATGAGAAGGAGATGAGAGAGGTTCTTATTCACAATCTGAAGTTTGTCTTCTCTACTTGGTGCCCTACGCTGGCTTGAAATGTAGTTTTACATGTCATTATTCTGTTGCTGTTCCTGCTCTTGCTTAGCTTTTTTTCCATGGGATGTAGCTCTTTGCCCTCTCCATCCACCTCTGCTCATTTCAGTGTCTCTAGAAATACTGGCAGCTTCCAGGTTCCCTTTTTGATGATGTGGCTGAGAAGTGCCTGCTTCGAACATCAGCAGTGAAACATAAATCTCGTGTGCTGATGGGCCCCAATTAAAATGCAAAAGCTGGATAGTGTTGAGAGGGGATGGAACATAGACTCAGAATGGTTTGGGCTGGAAGAAACCTTGAAGAACATCTCATTCCATCCCCCTGTCATGGGCAGGGACACCTTCCACTGCACCAGGTTGCTCAGAGCCCCATCCAGCCTGGCCTTGAACACTCTCAGGAATGGGCTGTCCATGGGGAGTCCCTTAACAGCTGCATTATCAGTCTTAAGTTCTGTGCTGATGCCAATATCTACTGTAGATAGGGTTTTTTTGAGACTGGGAAAGATGTATTGACTTGGCAGCCTAGGTACTGCACTACAGCTAACATTTAAAATAAATTATTACACTGTTGAATGATTTAATCAGTTAATGAATATAACATTTTTGGGCAATGCCGTTGTTAATATTTTCAGAGTCTCTTTAAGACACTCTTCCCTTGTATTAAATCCTTTCCTGACCTTAAACTGGCTGAGCCCTCTCAAGCCTGAGGCAATGAGAAGGGTGAAACACAGGGCTGGGTGTTGCACTGCCTGCTTCGAGGGGCAGCTGTGAGGGTGCAGGGTCTGTGTTTGGGGTCTTGACACACAGGAAGTCCTGTGATGCTAAAATATCCCCTGTGCTCAGGGTTTGTTTCATGTTCTTCATCCTGCTGCAATTTACTCAATTTGCAGAAATTTAAAATAAATTTGTCAGAGTAAGGCATTTCCACGATACTTTTTCTGCCAGAGAGCAGATGAAGATGTAAAAGAGAGGCAATTCGTGCCTCGAAAGGGGCAGGGGACCCCATCTACAGGGTGTGGGATCAAAGGAGTGGGATCACTGCTGCTCCCTGTGCCACTCCAGCCTCCCAGGCTGGCCTCTGCCACCGTCCCTGCACTCCCCCGGTGCTGGAGGGAGCTTTGCTTTCCCTTGGGCTGTTCGGGTGGCTGGTGCAGGCTGCAAAATCCATTTAGCTGCTGCACATCTGCCGGTGCTCTGCTCTGCCTGAGAGACGTTATTACATTAAGCTGCAGATCTGAGAGATCGCAGGAATATTTTCGTGCTAAAAGATGCGTTGTCCCAAGATGCCCCTGGCTACAGGGGACCGACGGCCACCATGCATATTTATGTCCTGCCCTAATTACCTTCCAGCCGAGCTTTTGCGGCCGTGCATTGACGGCAAAGCTCCTTATTTTGGAAAGCAGAGTGAAGCTGCAGGGCAGGGAACGACCCCAGGAGCAGCGTGAGTGCTTTTTGTCTCTCTCCAAAATCGTAACCTATTTTTGGACCAGTCATTGAGGGGATTGCAATTTTATTAGCTGAAGCAACCACAAACTGCAGCTACTCGCCAAATGGATGCAGCTTTTGACCCCTATTTTGGCCTCCTTCTCTAGGAGTTGGTGTCTGTGTCCCAGAACAGGCTGTGACCCTCTGCTTGCTGCTAGCCAGGGTGATGTGGGCACTGCTGAAAGTGTTGCCTGCACAAAAAAACCCCCCAAACCCAGGAAGGATGCTATTTAAAGGAGAAAGGGATAATTTTAGATAAATTTTAGCTGTTTTCCTCTGTTCTGCTCTCTCCAGATGCCAGCTATACTGAAGTATTAGTGGGAAGTGGGTACCAAACTCCTTATATTCCTCAAGGATCCTTTCTCTTACCTTCATCTTTAAAATATCTCTGATATATATCGAAGAAGCTGGTGCATTGGAAACAGGAAAACCCAAGCTGTTTGCCTCAGATTGCACAGCCAGTAGGCCACAGATACTGCCTAGGAATCACTCCTCTCTAAAGCATGCTGCAGGTCAAGGCTGGGCAGGGAAGGACCAGCAGGTGCCAGTGCTGGAGTGTGACTTGCCAAGTCCCCTCACCCTCCCTTCCATGTTATGCCCCAATTTTAACGCCACAGTGGAGCCAGATCATGCACAGGAAGGAAAGCTCCAGCTTTCATCACTCAAGTCCTGTGGTGCTGGGCTGTGTGGAATCTCCCAGTGTTATTTTATCAGCTGTGTGCCCCTGGGTTTACACTAAAAGAGCCACTATGGCACAGTACAGGCTCCGCTGGCACGCTGAGGCTGCCCAGGCTGGAGCAGGTCACACAGACTGGGCAGGATGGAAGTGCTGGCATAGCCCTTGGTTGCTTGATGCCACAACATTCCTGCCCAGGAAAGTCAGGCTCCCTCTACCACATCCCTGTCGGCTTTAGGCGGGGTGATTCTAAAATAAGTAGAGTTTGTTTTAATCTGTTGGTCCCAGTGAAATAGAATTTTAGGGGTAGGTTTGTGTGTAAACCCTGAGCTTCAGGGTGGAGATGATCTGTTTCAGGGGACTATAGACCCATCCTGAAATTCAACATTTAATCTGCCTGGAGCCACAATTGTGTCCTTCACACCTGCAGCCACTAAGTAAGGTGTCCATCACCTTGTGGTGGTCACAGCCCTCACAGCCTGTCTTGGCCTGTGCAGATACCTCTGACCAGCAGCATGAAGATAAATTCACCTGTAGCTTGCAGAGCACAGGGTTTAGCAGGCATCCTGTGATGCTTAGGCTGTTTGTGGGCTGCAGTTCTGTCCTCAGGCTGGGGCAAAGATTTTGTCAAACCGTACAGCGAGTTCGAAAGCGGGGGGAGGCTTTGGCTGCTCTGCAGCCTGAGAAACTCTACCGTGACTCAGAAAGGGATATTTTCTGCCTGAGGAAACTGGCAAGATGCTACAAGCCATGAAAAGGGACTTGTCACCGTGGTGCTGACGAGAAAGGTGAAAGAGAGATTGATGCAGGAGCTGAAATATTCGTCTGGCACGAGAAGGCATGAGATGTTTGACTCCTCCAAATGTTAGATTGCACTCTGAGTGGTGCTTTGCAGTTAATGATCTGACCAGAAGCACACTTCGATGGAATAAATGCATGTAATTAAAGATGTCTCCTACTTTTCCTTCTGCTTTGGATGACAGTCTCTCCTCACACAATTCTCCAGCACAATTTGCTTGTGCACATTAATTAATGCCTGGTACAGAATGGAAAAACCTAGAAGCCTGTAATGCAGACCTTCCTCAGAGGTGGCAGACCTGATGCCTGCTCTACAGGGTGACTCTCCCAGTGCCTTGGGCTGTGTGGGGACATCAGCCGGAGCAATCTCATTTTGCAACCCATGATTCCACCAGCAAGGGAGTGAGATATTTTGGCGTTTCATGCTCAAAGAATTTTTAAGAATGATAAAAAGGGTTGGATAATTCAGGATGGAGTGATGCAGAGGAAGTGCCTTAAAGGAGTGTGGGGCGTTTTGGGCCACGGGAGCTGTGTTGGCTGCCAGGAGCATCCTGCAGGTCCCCACTCACAGCAAGGAGAGCAGACACCATGTCCTTCCCTGCCCAGAGCTCTCAAATTTCTGCCACTTGCAGTTCCTTACTAGAAGAAACAGCATGGGAGGAGCTGAAAAGAAAAAAAAAAAAGAAAGAAAAAGAAAAACCCAGCATGGTCATTAGGATGAACTGCTTGGAGTTAGATAACCAGAAATGAGTTGCTAAGCAATGCTCAGGGAAAATGATTTGGAGAGAACGTCACGGTGTGTGATACCTAAGGAGGGAGAGATGTGTGTGTTTAGCAGAAATCATGCTCAGCTACCATGGCACGGCAAGCTGGGCACCAGGGCCATTACAGAGAGGAAATGCAGCATTTTGCTCTATGGATTATTACTTTTATTATTTACTCCTTTATTGTTACTTGATGGGTTCTGGAGCCCTCGGGGTCCGAGTTTGCGGAGGAGCTCATCTTGAGGATGCATCCTCACCCTTCTGTCCTGAGATCTGCACAAATGTATTTACTCCTTAGTTAAACAGATTTCCATCATTTTGAAAAGCCTGTCAAAACCATTTAGCTATGAAAAGTCACTAATCATTTCAGGTATCTTCAGAAGGAGGGCATATTTGTGGAACTAATTAGCTCCCATCAACACATAATATGTGCCTTTACTTTCTCTAGTGTGGAAAACCACTCACCCCCGTCCTGAGAGATGCTGGGCAGCATCAGGACACTAAGAACTCAGAGGTGGATGAGATCTCTGCAGTGCAGTTCAAGATTCCCTGGCTGCACACGCTTGACATGGAAACTATTTAAGGATTTTGGTGTTCAGTACAGACCAAGCTGCAAAACAGTTAATCAGCAATAGCCTCCTCAGTAAAAATGAAGCTCCTTTTTCTCCCAGCATTTATTCGTGGTATCTATTTACAACCCCTTGTCTCTCACCCCGGGCAAAGCTCTGAGTTGTAGCTAATGACTCAGTGCTGTGATATCGCCATGCTTGGCTGTTCTCCTCCCGCCATCCGTCGCGTGTCTGCAGCCCGTCCTTGGTGCCTTTTCCCGAGATAAACCCTGCCTGGAGCTGCACAAAGCACTGACTCCCTGCAGCCCCGCTGCTCCAGCACTCCGGGAAAGCCAGCCCGGCCCACGCCACCTCGTAGCAAACAATCAGAAACTGCAGTTTGGATGGTCCCAAACAGCAGCTCCCCCATGTGAGACCCTCCCTCCCATCAGCAGATCTCCCAGGGAGCCAAGGCAGCTGTATCCGTGTTATCTCCAGGCCGGAATCACCTCTCCCAGGCACAGCCCCTGGCTTGCACAGAAATGTTTCTTGTTTAGGCAGGAGGGACAGAAAGCACTGTGAGGGGTGTCCTTGTTGATAAGGGATGTGTTGAGCTCAGCAAGGCTGGCATTTCCACGGGCTAGCTCTGACACTGAGTGTGTGGAGGTAGCTCTGCCAAGTTCGTGCGTAACCAGACCTGGATGACCCCAGACTGGGGCTGATCCATGGCAGCTCATTAAAGGATGATCCAGATGTGTGAGGAGGGATTTATCATCAGTGAAAGTTCCATGGTCAAGCATCAGTGGAGTATGGGAATGGGACATGACCTAAAACCCTGGCACTCCAGATTTGGGGTGGCTAAAGTGGAAAAGGTTTGGGACGGCTGTAGAGAAATCTGGTCACGCCCTGTTTTCTGTGTGGAGAAGCTGGTGGGCTTATGTGGTGGGACCTGGTTTTAGAGGGGTTTCATGGTGGTGGTAAGGAGGGAGTGCCCAGGGACACCCCAGGTCATTAGGGACACCCAAAGGGTCACAATTACTTGCTAGCACCAAAACAGGAGCTGGTTGTCAGGATTCGTTAGGAACAAACCACGTCAGAAAGAGGCAGAGCGAGCTCCAAACCTTTGGAGCTGGATTTTCCCATCCCATGTTGCCTCTTTGCCTTTTGCAGTGTCCCCCTGTGAGGCAGTGATGTTGGGTGCCCATGAGCTGGTGGCACAGCAGAGCCTGGCACTCAGCACTTTAACAGTGCACAGACTTCAGGCCTAGCCTGGCGTGATTTTGCTTTTATTTTTTGCTATAAAACAGCAGTGATCTGGGTCAGGACAGGGCTCCTCCTGCTGAGCTGCGACATACCCTGTGCTGATCAGTTAATCTCTGCCTGCTTTGCTTTTTGCTGGGTGTAACAGCCTTGTGAGGGCTTTGGGAGAATTAATGGCTATAAATAGCTTTGATGAGTGCTACAATTAAAGACAAATTGCAGGTTCAAGGAATTGCAATCGACCAGCTTGGGAATGTATTGCAAGTTGGTGGTGGTTGTCCCCCAGATGCTGGAGAGCAAAGGGAGATGTGTCTGTCAATGCCTCTGGCAGGATTCAGACCTCTGGGAGTGAAGGGGTTGTCCCCTCTGTGCTGGGAGGGGACAATGTCATGCCCACAGCACTATAGCAGAAGGAGTGTTGCTCAAAACCACCCTCCACCTGACAACCATGCTTATTTTTAGCGTTCTATGAATTTTCTCTGGTCAGAAGATCACAAGTCACCAGTGCCACTTGCTTTCAAGACAGTGAGAGCAAGAAAATACTAATGAACTCTTCATTCCCCAAGTATTTTCTTCTATTTTGGGCAGGTAAATACGACTCGGACTGCAATTAGCCAGCCCAGTCTTCCTCATGCCCTGACCCTGGGTTTAGACAAGGGCCACAGTGCTGTCACATTAAAGCTTCACAGAGACATTTCTTTTCATAAGGATGTTTAAGAAAATACTAGTTCATTTAACAAATGTATTTTTACACTGACCTTTCTGCAATTTGCATTCAGGCCATCCTATAAAATGCCAAAAGGTGCTTAATGGTGATAATAAAGAAACCATAAACTAAGAGGAGCCAGGGATATTGGCCATTTCTTCCCCAAGACTGTTAATCTGTAGTGTGTGTATTTGTGCTGGATTGTGGCTGGGTGTTTGCTGCCCTGTATAAAGGGGCTTTTTCCCTTCTGCTGCTGCTGTTCTTCCCTTTCAGAATGAAATTCTGGTAAGTTCTGCTGTCTTCCCCTCCCTTCCATCTCTGTATTTTAGACTAACTGGAGGCAAGAATTGATGTTTTTACAAAGATTTCTTTAATGGGGTGAAACTTCTCATTTGCATCCTGAATAATTTATGGCCAGCTCATTCCCACTAGTTCTAACTTGGGTTGTTAGCCTAATTATTTTCTTTTCCTGCTGATATTCCTTATTTACTTATAAACAGCAGTTGTATCTTCTCTCAACCTGTTTTTTTGTTGTTGTTTTTGGTTTTGGGGTTTTTTTTTAAGCTAAATAAGCCAAAATTCTCTAATCTCATAAAGTTGTACTGTCTTATTTCAGGTCATAAAATTATTAAATCCATAAACAAAGACCCATTTGGGGTCCTGACCACCTGTCCCAGTTTCTTTGCCCAGCAGGTGAAAAGCTGCTCTGTGGGGCTGCTGAGCAAACCTCCACTGATTTTAACACAATCACGACTTCCTCTGCCAAATGTAAGTGTTTGTAAAGTCATACAGAGGAGCTTGACAAATAAACTGATTTTTAAGTGGGGGTTATTTATGTGTAGCCACAGAAGAGAAGGGTTGACTGTTTGATTGAGCAACTGGTCTAGTGGAAGGTGTCCCTGCTCACGACAGGGCGTTGGAATGAGATGGTCTTTAAGGTCCCTTCCAACCCACATCATCCTGCATCATCTGGAGTTATCTGCAGAGCAGTTGCAGAGAAGAGCCATCTGCATTGCTGATGTCCAAGTCTGACATTCAAAGGTTAGAGGTCTTTCAGGGGGCATTTCTGCTTAATTGTCACTGATGAAACTAATTTACAGCAGATTGTAAGAAATCGGAGTGAATTTTCTGAGAGCTGTGTCTCCAGTGCCTTTCACAAAAGGCAACTCCACCTGAAAAAGTAAGGTTTTTCCTTGGCTGCCTCAGCAAACCCCTTTACCAAACCTTCCTAGCTGTGTCATGAGGTGTCCATGTTGCAAAGTTTAGGGCTTTCCCATCTTTTCCTGGGCTTAGAGCAGAGTGGTGTTGGCATGAGGAGCAAGGTTGTGCACAGGACCACATCACAACACTTCATCCATTGCTGGAGTCCCCTGTTCTCTCTCCTGGGTTATCTGCATTTCGTATTTGAAGGCTATAAATGAATCATTTCAGAAAAGAGAATGCAGCTAAAGCTCAGGGAGAGCACGTATTTGGCATCCATCTCTGCCGTGTGAGATCTGTGCCAAATCTGCTGCTCTCTTTTGAGGCACAAGACAACGTCCCCAGTTTTGTAGCAGCCGGCAGCACCCACTGAGCACTTCAGAAATCTGATCTATTTTCTTCTGGAAATGTGATGGAGTGTTTGAACTACACGACTGGGAATGATTTTGAAAAATGGTGCTAGGCAGCCTTGTTTGCTTTCTGAAATCTTTTGAAAACACCAGTTTTAGGAAAACTAACCGCAGCCCTAGCAGAAGGATTAATTCATCTGTTTTCTTAGGGAAAAATAATTACTACGGATCTTTCAAAGCTCCCGAGGAGTCGGCAGAGAAGTCTTCCCTAGAGCTGTCATCTGTGGCAGCAGATCTGGCTGTGATACTGTAAAATCAATCATCCCTCTTGGCCAGGGCAGAGAGCAGGAGGAGGCACCTCTGCGCTGGCATCTGGAGACTCAGAGCTGCTGCTGAGACTTTCCTTTTGCTGAATGTGTTGAGAGAGGCAGCATCTGCCGTGGTTGGTGGTGATGAATATATATGAGGGAGATGGTTTTAATTTAAAATATTCCAGTTCTTTGTTAGTAGGGATGCACAGTGCCCCAAAGGGAAGCAAATCTCAGCGCTGGTGGTGGTCCCTGGAGCCTGGCAGTGGGAGAGGGTGGGTGCACAGGCAGGGTGGGAAATGAAGCATTTTACATCTAAGTGAAACCACTGGGAAAACTGAACCAGTGGTGGCAAAGGGCAGCAGGGAAAGAATCTGGGGAAGAGCCTTTCGGGGAAGCTGTGAGCACATGAGGGGGTTGGTGCTGGGGCTTCAGAGAGCTCAGAGACATCCCAGAGCTCTGCGGGGGAGCGAGGATGGTCCCGATGCTGGATCATCCGTGACGGCTGCTGGCAGGGAGGCTCCTGGTGGGACTTTAATAGCTATCAGCATGCTGCTGTAAAGTATTAGTTCTCCTGGGAGGAGAGCCCCAGGCAAGCAGTAGAAATAGGAAGAAAAAAGAAAAGGGATGGGGAGGCAGCAGAGCTGGGCTTGGAGGCTGAGCATCGGAGTGCTCAGCTCACCTCTACCTGCTCTGCTCTGAGGCAGCTGGGACGCATTCTTGGCAGGGACTCCCTGTCTTGAGCTGCTTTCCCACTGAACAAGACATTTTTCATTTCACATTTCCACAGGAAAATGTCAGTTCCAGAGGAAAAAAAAAAAGAAAAAGTGATTGTTGTTTTTATTGTTATCTGCTGTCAGTTCTTCCTTCGAGCTCTCACTTTTCTCGCTGTAAGCCCTTCAGGCGGGCATTTATTCACCACTTTCAAATGACTGGCATGAAGGTACCATGCCAGCAGAAATAAATATCCATACTGATAGGAGTTAGTATCTTTCTTAGATATTTTCCTTTTGGAATGAAATGGAAAAACTGGACAACCAAAATTCAAATTGCTGTTGTATTCTTTTGAAACACGTTTTTAAGTGGTTGGCTTCAAATTTTTTTGAGGGGAAGCATATTTTTTCTACCAAAAACCTGTAAGCAAGGATTTTTCTCCAGGCATATCTTGTCATGTGAGCTTTATCAGCTCTCCAGACAAATGAAAAGGTCAGGTAAGTGACAGTGGAGGTGGGAGTGACTCTTTTGTTCAAGAAGGTCTTGTCTTTAGAGCTTTGAAAATATTTCTGGCTTTGAAGAAGACCTCACATATTTCTTTTTCCTCATTCTCAGCCTGTGGCTTCTTCCTTGTCAAGAGGTGCTGGACATTGGAGCCGTTTGGCCTCTAAACCTCAAGGAAAATCAATGTGCCTGCAGCCAGGAGAAAGGAGATTTCAGCTCCTCTTTCAGGTACTTGTAAAACCATCGTGTTACTCCTCTGAGTTTTCGTTCAAAGCCCTTGAAAATCGATTGTACCAAGAGCAGACAAGCTGGCAGCTTGTGCTTTGCCTGGTTCCATGGCTCCTCTGTCCTGCCCTGCCACCTCTCCCTGCCCAGAGCTCCCACCGTGTCCCCAGTGCCATCAGGGACCTCATGCAGGCGGTGCTCTTGCCTCTCTCCATTTCCCTGCCCGCTCCCCCACTTTCCTGAAACCTGAGCAAATGCAGCACTCTGAGAGCAGCACTGCCATGACAAATTTGGAGCAATGCTGGCAAGTGGGTTCAAAGCCTGTTAGAAGAGTGGTGGGAGGGGGGCAGGCCAGGCAGGGGAGCACACCAGAGGACCTTTGCCTCTGTCCGTGTGGACAGCCACTGCTTCCCTTCATTTGCAGAGCAGAGCGCAGCCATTCCCGAGCACAGACTTCCCACCTCTGAGATCCCCCAGAGCATCCCTGTCCCCACTCTGCTCCCCAAGGGCTTGGGGTCACCTTTGTAGTGGGTTTGTTCAATGATTCGTGGGGAATCAGGGGGGTTATTCTGTTTGTGTTGGCGTCTGCTGTTTTGTGGGGGAAGAAAGGTTTGATTGTGCCGGTGCCGGGCAGAGGTGATAAGTGCCGACTTCAAACGCTGCTCCCGCTCTGGGGGTGAGGAGTGACTCCTGCAGGATCGTGGGATGGCGTTGGAAGCCTGCCCATCACATCCACCGGGCTCTCTGGATAACAACCCCACTGCTCTCTGACACGGTGACTGTGAGGGGCCTGAGCCAAAGCTGAGGGCCTGGTCCTCCTGGGCATTCTGGAATCAAAGCATAGCTGAGACCTGACCACAAAGGCAGACTGTACCCCAGTTTTGGGCAGAGAGATGTATGGAGATGTATAGCCACCCATGTTTAGTAGCTCACACTGGTCTCTGAGCAGATCTTGAAGTAGCAGGACTGTTCTTCATTTCCTTGAAAAGCAGATTTCAGCATGGTGAGTGATTTCTTGGCAGGATATCGAGTATTGCTGAGGCCATGGAAACCAAACTTTTCCACTAGCAAGAAGGCTTTAAAGTTTCAGAACATCCATCCCACCCCTGCTGCCTCTGTCCATCACTGGTGGATCTTGGTGGTCCTGGTACCTCTAAAACCTTGCTCAGATGTTGCAGTGATGGAGCCCAGCCCAGCTGGGCACACACACCTCTGACAATGTCCCAGCTGTGCCTGTTCTCAAATGGACCTTGGCTGGACCTGCAGCAACCTGAACAGGTCCCAAGGGCTGATGCTGCTCGTTGCATCCAAAGCTGTTGAGCATCCCACAGGAGGGTGCTGGGACATGCATAATCCACAGCCACAGCCTGCTTTGCCCAATGCTCTTCCTTCTACCTCCTGACTCCTGTCTCTGTGAGCAGCAGAGCCTGTGGCACCCTCTCCTTCACCCCTCAACAGCTGCAGATTCACTCTTCACTTAGACTCAGAGAATGGTTTGGGTTCAAAGAGACTTTAAATCTCATCCAGCTCCAACACCCTGTCATGGGCAAGGACACTTTCCACTGGAAAAAGTTGCTCCAAGCCCCGTCCAACCTGGCCTTGGACACTGCCAGGGATGGGGCAGCCACAGCTTCTCTGGGCAGCCTGTGCCAGGGCCTCACCACTCTCAGAGTAAAGAATTTCTTCCCAACATCTAATCTAAATTACCCTCCTCCAGTTTAAAGCCTTTCTGCTTTGTCATCTCTCCACTTAGAGTCTGCAAATGGAAATTAAAAAGCCTCTGAAAGAATCTGTAAGTAATTTCTAATGATCCTTCCCAGGACATTTTATAAAATGAAAGACCCCTGTGCTCTGTCTGCAGTTAACCAAGGTCCTCTGGAACCAGGAGAATATTTTAAGAACAACATTACTTTGCAGCAGCTCATAGCTAATGAATTCCCAATTCATATTTCACAGTAGGTTTGGAAGAAAAGAAAAATCCATTTTCCTCACAGCTGTAATGTATTTTCCAGTCACTTGTGGAACAGCCTGTGCTCAGACCTGCAGCAGTGTAAAAAAGCACAACTAGACTTTGGCTACCTTGTGTCTGGGGTCCCTCATCCACTCCACGCTCTAATTGCATTAAAAGTGTGCATTTCAGAGGCTGCCAGAGGCTGCATTTTCATATTACTTTGTTGGGTGCTCTCCCCATTTCTTCTTATTCTGTTTTTGCTAAGTGCCTGCAAAACAAATTACAGCAAATATTCCCTCATCAGGGCAATGCTTCTTAATTCACAGTGCATTTTAGTTTGTACATGTTGATGCATCCATCCAAATTGTGCTGGAGGAGACCTTGAAGGGAGTCATTAGGAAATTTCATCTGTTTGGTGATCAACTTTCTTTCATTTGTCCTGGTTCCTCTGATTCAGGATCAAAGAAGAGAGGCATGACAGTAAAATCACAGAATCTTAGAGGGATTTGGGTTGGAAGAGACCTTAAAGATTATCTTGTTCCACCCCCTGCCATGGGCAGGGACACCTTCCACTATCCCAGGTTGCTCTGAGCCCTGTCCAACCTGGCCTTGAGCACTTCCAGGGATGGGGCAGCCACAGCTTCTCCAGGCAACCTGTTCCAGTGCCTCACCACCCTCACAGGGGAGAATTTCTTTCATCTGTTTCAGTAAATTATGATATTTTGAATATCCCTACTGCGAACAGAAGCTAGTTGAGGACAGATCTGGGTGAGGAATCCTCAGCACCACTTTGGGGTGGGGAGAGACACAAGAATTTGTCCTCAGGTATCTCTGCAAAGCCAACGTGTGCTGCCCTCGAGGCTGCTGCCCACCAGCTGGAGCTGCTTGTTGTCACTGTCAGTGTGACACTGTGCTGGTCCTGGGGCTGTGAACAGACAGCAGGGATGCAAAAACTGCCTCTCAGCAGACGATGAAGCATCTTCTGGCATCTGTGCTCACCTTTAGGCAGCAGCCGGCACAGAATGGCAGCGGGTCTGTGCTGGAGAGGTGGCAAACAGCGCTGGTGTGACCTGACTGAGGCTTTTTCAAGGCATTTAGTCTGCCAGACAGGACAGCAAAATCCCCATGCATTATTCTGGCTGGGTATGTGAATCTAGCAGGTGGCCAGGATGCAGTTGGAGTCAGAACAGCCTCTCTGGGTCGCAATCCTTTCCTTTCCTCCTCTTTGCTCCCAGGAGTCACCTTGAGTCCCATGTCTGCTGGGTCCTTAAAATGTTAGGAAAAATACTCATTTCCAGTCAGTGAGATAAACTGCTAAGGGAAACAGATATGGGAGGAAATCTTGCAGACCTAGCAAACTTTTGCCCCAAATCGATGGGTTTCTAAAGAATGTTTTTATTTTGGCTAATCAACCAAGAACTAGTCTGGCAACGATTCCCCCCAGCTCTTGTTCCTGGAGATCCACTGTTTGCTCCTGGGCAGTGCCAGTGTGTGCTTTCCCATGAATGTAATCATTTTGGGCAGTTCCTTCAGCAAGTAAGTTGGAGCATCCCATCAGCTTATCCTCAGTGAGCATTTTCTTCATATCTAGACTACAAGTTTCCAACTTCACTTGGGATCTAGCTTTCCTGTATCTCATCTCTTTCATATGGTTCCATGTTTTTAAGGCTTGGCATGAGGGAATTGTGGTTCTGCCTGTGTCAGCCAGGACTGTCAGAGCCAATAGGCCCACATCCCATGAAGTGGATGCTGACTTGCATCCCAGCTCTGCTTCTCACTTGCCTTTTTGGCTGTTACTTTGCATCTGCAATGAATCAAAATGTGGCCTCATTAATAATAGGGTCTTGAAGGATTTTAACTTCAATATTTGGTCTTCAGGGTATTGTAAATGGTACCTAAATGGCGACATCAATGCACTGCCTTAGAAGTGGTACCTAAATGGCGACATCAATGCACTGCCTTAGAAGTAAGAGCAAAGGAGGAATCTGGAAGTACAAGGGGATGTGGATGTGCATGCGCATGCCAACATGCTGATTCTTGAAGTTCGTTGAGAAAAATACCCAGGGAAATGTAAAATTTGTAAAATTGGTTATGGATAATGAATGCAGCTGCAAAAGTGCATTGTGCTCCAGCTGGAATGTTTTGTGCACCAGCTGGGCAAGCAGCTCTTTTCCATAATCCTGGATTCACCTTAGAACTTTTAATTACTCAACTCAAATTTCCAATTTTTTTCAAGACTGTGTGATAGGATGTAAAATAATCCTGATTCACGCAACCCAGCCTGGACCATCAGCCCCTGGCTGCTGCTGCCATCCAGGCTGGAGCTGGGCCATTTGGGTCACGTCCTGCCTGCAGTGGGGGGTCCTGGGCAGAACATGGCTGCAGCTATTTGGGGCCAAATCTGATCTTCTGCCTTGATCTTTCCCCTGTGCAGCTGAGATGGAGTTTGCTGCTGTGTTTTCCATTTTGGAAGCAAACTCTCCTGTTATCACCCCCTGACATGAGAAATGGATCTGATACATTGTCACATCCTGGGGAAGTTTTATGAAAAATCAGTGCAGCATTGCTTACCTCTCCTTCCCAGCCCAGATAAACACTCATGCAGCAAATTTTGAGTTAAAAGAATAAATGACAAAGCTGTCCCAGGTACTGGGTAAATAATGAATGAACAGTCCTTGCTGCCTCGTGTGGATTGCCCATTGCAGCTCTCCAAGTGCATTGCTTTGGTATTATTCACTCCAGCACTTCAGCAAGAGCTCATGGGGTGTTTGTGACCAGCTCACCACCACCTTGCTCCATTCTCAGCCCAGACCAGGGTTGACAGGGTGTTGCAGCAGCCCTTGGGTTTCAGCAAGGTATTTCCCTGCAAACAAGACTGTCAAAAATGGGCAGACTGGGAAGGACCTTGACTGCACCCCACGTTCACTCATCCCTCTGCCAGCCCAATCCTGGCCTAATGTCAGCACTGATTCTCACTCATTTCTTCCCTCGTATCTTTGAGTAACTGTGCTGGACGTAGCCACCCTGGAAGACTCATTTTTGGAGCTCATATCTCTAAGGTCTATTTGTAAAACTATATTGGAAGGACTGCCACAGGAGTGCCATTTTTTTTAAAGGGAATTTGGCATCCCAGCTGCTTCTGGGGCCTAGCAAAGCTCAGGACAGCACACATAAACATTCCTAGAATCATAACACTTTTTACTTGGCTGTGTGCAGTACAAAAGACCCAGAGGAATCAGGCAAGCAACAGCAGCAGCTCCTTGACCTGCAAGCAAAAACCTCCCCAGAGGTTTTGTGTGCAGCAGCACAATGTCTGTTCTGCACTGGGTCCAGAAATCCCACCCTGGCAAGAAGCATTGGAGCTGGGGCAGGGAGACACCTCTGCCAATGGCACTGACAGACATGATCCCCAAAATATCCTGGAACAAAAGCCCAGGGTTTTGCCTGGTTTCTGGTTTCACGGGCTTTGATTTTTTTTGGTTTCTGGGCTGATGTTAGACACAGACTCTCTGCTAAAGGTGAGCAGGAAAGTCTCGGCTTTATGTCACAATCTCTGCAGCTTATTCTCCCAACAGATAATTCTGCACCTGCAAAAACAGTGGTTGCTTTGTGCTTCTTTATTGTGTTTGGGGGGAGAGGAAAAGAACCCTCCAGAGCTTCCCAGAAGTCACTGAGAATAAGCAGATTTCCTCTCTCCGCTAACCTCCCAGGGCCATCCAGCTCATCCCAGTCCCTGGTGCTCAGGATTCACACCAAATACTCAGTTACACTTCTACGGCTGCAGTGTGTAATTATGGGGATATCCTGATGGAGTTTGGAACTCGAATACTTGGTGCCAGCTCAGATGTGGGGCAGCACTGTCAGCACCTGCTGCTGTGAGCCCTGTCCTCTGAGAGGCACTTTCCCTGGGAATTATACACATTTATAGATAAACAGACAATTTATCCTGCTTTGGGCTTCAGGCTCCTCACCCCAGTTCAGCTGCCCCTTGCTGCCCACCCACAGGCTCTGAAAGTTATTCCTGCCAGTCCCACACTGTGCCCCGTTGCAGCTGGGGGCCATGGGGAGGGTCTTTACCCCCTGGGGGTCTCAGCATGGCAGGCTGGGGCAGGAGGAAGAGCCCTGAAACAGCTGCTGGGGGAGAAGCACAGAGGCTTTACAGCTCCCAGCCTGTGGTGTCAGCAAAACTACCCCTATCTCAGGACCCTTATCTGCCAACAGTGTAAATAATTTCTAAATGAGCAGGAAGGAGGAAGACCGGTGAATGCAGTTTTGCTGGAAATTGTTATCAGGTTGGGAACAGGGATGGCTGAACACTCCCTTATCTGTCCTGGACGAGAAGTGGGGGATAACTGGGGTCTCCCAGCCCGACTCAGTGGCAGCTCTGCTCCCAGAAGCATTTTACTGTATCAAACTGAAGAGTTTCAGCTATTTGCTTTCAATTCTGCTGTTTGTGCACCTTGCTGTGTTTATTATTCAGTGCCTTCTGTCCTCTCCCTGCTCCCTGTGCCAGAGATTAAGAAGATGCTGATGATGTTGTTGGCTTTAGCACCTGGAGGTTGGGCTCAGAGAATCCTGCTGGTGTGCAGGGAACATCAGTGTGGTGATCAAGCCACAGTGTGGGCACTGGGCCACTGAAAAAGAATCCTATTGTCCCATGTTCCCATTTAAAATCCCTATTAAACCTCCAACCTGAGAGCAAAAACTGTGTAACAAACACGAGGCTTAAGTCATGCTTCAATGCTTGCTGGGATGGGGTGTTTGAACTGCCTTGACATGTTAAACTATTTAATTAAAAAAAAAAAATGTTAATAGCCTATTAAAGCATTTCTCTCTTAATTTCTCATTTAAATCCAGAATGGATGGAGAGCAATGGAAAATCTTTCCTGGTTGGTGGCTCTTTAATGCTTTGTGAGTTTACTAGTGCCCAGACCAAAGGGATTCAGGTACAAAAAGCTGCTCAGGGCAGTTCCCAGGCTCAGAGTGGTCACAGAAACCCTCCTTGGAAACAATCCCTCAATCACCTCCATGAGGGCTTCATGGCATCCAGCTGGATCCAACTTGGAGCATGTTGTAGCCGCTGCCCCACTTATCCCAGGCCACTCCTCCCACCCAGCATTGCTCCAGCATGAGCTAGGGCTCAAATAGCAGCCAGAGAGCCAAGGCAAGCCTGAAAGGGGCTTCAAGCCAGCACTCTGCCAAAAATGCACACCCCACAGGAATTCAGTTGTTCCTGTGTCCGCAGGACAGCGGGGTGGCAGCCAGAGGCAGCAGGATGGGCCGGGTGGATTTAGTTGCTGCAATAGGGTGGTGCTGACAGCAATCCCTGCCAAGCCCCACCAGGACACCTGGGGCAGCCCCAGAGCCCTGTGAATACGTGATGATAAATAGAATTGGTACCTATGTAGAGTGCATGTAAATATTACACGTACATGTATACAAAATGAGCAGGTAACTTGATCCCTTCTGATCTGCCCAATAAGAAGCCTTTGCTTTGTTTTTGCCTTTAAAAAACCCCCAATTGGTTCTTATTTTTGTCTATATTTGGTGTAATCAGATCCCTCCACCACTGAAGCTCATTTCCTGCTGCTGGGTACATCCAGGCTATTATTGAGTATTTATTTTTCCACGGGCCTCTCTGTTTCTAATTACTTTGTGCTGATGTTATGTGACAATGTTGAGTCTGCACCTCCTTTTAATACCTGCCACATGCTGAGTATATTGTAAACAACACATTTTTCAGATATTTCCTGCTATTATTTACTTCTTTATTTCTGATCTTACTATTTCTGGATATTGAATGAAGCTGTTTTCTGATGGGGTTATTGGCCAGGAAACCAAACAGGTACATTAGAAATAACTTAGCTAGTGATGCTTAAAATTGGTGAAACCCTGTGGGGTTTGCTGCTCTTTTTTTAATAGAAGACAGTGAGAGTTTTGCTGCAGCAAAAGTGATAAAAGACTGGTGGTGCAGAAAAATAATATCTCTGTATGCTCACACATAAATAGCCTGTGTGGTGCTGCTACTGCTGCTCTGGCAACAGCCATTTGTGCTTAAAATCTGTTTCTTCTTATTTGACAGACATTGGAATTTTACATGTGTGGGATGTCTCTCATAAACTGATTTTATTTGGAAGACAGCAGCGAAAACATTTTTTTTGAGAAATGAAGGGGAAAACCACTGAAAAACGAAAGGGGGAAGAACATACTTGATATTTTATTACTATATATTTATAAAATATATTTGTGTAAGTATCTCGGCTGTATTAAAGCCTTGTAAGAGTTACGATGCCATTGCCCTCCTGAGCCCAGAGCTGGCAGGTGCTGGCCCTGGCCCATCTGCTGTGCTACCAGTCCAATTGGTGCTTTGCAATCATTATTCCTCTTCCCAAATTAAACCACTGGCTTGATGGACCAGGGTTCTCAGCTGAGTGGAGGCAAAGTGGTGCTCCTGGAGCACTCATTCCTGCTGGATTTCGTATTTAGCCCTTCTGGCAATCCTAAATCACCCTGAGCATCCTCTGAGACTGGGGCGTTTCTGTGGCTGCCAAACTCGACAGCAGCTCCTGTCACCTGTGAAATCTCCGTGCTGCGGGTGCATTATTTTTCCCAACAGCTTCATCCTGTGGCTGACACAGGAGCACATCCCTGGAGCTCCGAGGAGAGCCCGGGCCTCCACCGAGCAGGGCTTTTCTGGGCTCCTGTCCAGCACTGAACACAGAAAATTCCAACAGTCAGTCCTGCGCGTGATCAAGCTGTTCGGGATCTTTTAACTTTCAAAAGAAACATGAAGAAAACGGGTGATTTTACAGCAGATTCTGCTGGAAAGAAACAAGTGGCAAAGCAGGTACCTGGCTGAGGTATTCCCTGCCTAAGATCACAGAAACACTGACCTCTGGCTTTTAAAAAAGCTTGCTTCAGCTCTAATTTGGGTAATTTGCACCAATTTACATTTGAACAATAACAGGCTCTGTTTCCTGCCTGCCACCTTCATCACACCTGGACGCTTCAGCTGCAAAAATACATGAAATTACGAAAGAATCACCATTTTTTCCGAAGCATTGCCTGGGGTCAGCTTCTCATTTGTAGACTACTGCTAGTTTTCTCCATTAAACTTTTAACAATCTTGCTGTAGAAGCTCCATTTAATTTAAATCCCCTTTTTGTGGTTTCTATGCCTAACACATACATGGACCATGACCTGATAAAACTCCTGCCTGCACAAGAGCTGTCACATCATCCACACTCAGGATGGAAACCTCTGGGGTACTGCCAGGGGAGCTTGGGCAGCAACATAGGGACAAACCAAAAATGCCTGGCTGGATCTAACGGAAAATTTTACTAAACTTATTAAATACTGTAGATCCACAGTTGTTATCAGAATTTTGCTTTTTCAGAGTTTAACAGTATTTTCAACCATTGGTAAAAGGAATTCCTGTGCTCTGTCCTCACTGCAGTTAAACTCAAGTAATACAAACCTGCAGGAGCACTTTGGCAGTTTTCCTCCAAACCCAGCCATGAAATAAATTGCTTTGCTTGCAATCCCAGGCCTTGTTTTCCTCTGACTGGTGACAATCTGTATCTGCTAGGCTGTACCACCACACACGTGGCTGCCAGCCTGCTTTGAAAGGCAGGATAACAAGGCAGTGTGATCCCATTAGCTCCGATTTTTGTTCGTGCTTGTTCCATTTAATCAGAACAGGTTTGTTGTGTCAGTGTGGTGTAAAGGAGATATTGTCACATAAAAGCACAGCTCTGAAACACCAGGTGGGGCTGTGTTTTGAAATACAACTGTTAAGTCAGGCCCTTTGCTTAACTTCGTGCAGCAAAAAAAACAGGTCAAGTTTTACAAATACTTGCAGCCTTACTGTGAAAAACGTGGCTTGTTCAACACAGTATTAAGTACTGATACTGTAAATGTTTTGTAACAGCATTAGTAATCTTTTTTTCAGAAAAAGAACAAAATCACCCTTAATTGTTGCTTCAGTACTGCCTGGTTTTCCGCCAATGGGAAATCCCAAGGCAGCACTACCCAGTGGCCCAGACTGGAGCAGGACTTGAGCTGTTTTATTTCTGCTGAAGCATAAGAAGTCCAACACATTGCATCTTGCAGCCAGTTACACACACTGGTCCCTTCCTTTTGCTGCCTCTGAAGCAGCAAAATAAAACAACCAGTGAGGCAGATATGGCACAAGTAGCTGTTATTCCACTGCTGCTGCTTCTCCTCTCCCTGGGCCAGGAACAGCTGCTTGAACACACTGGAAAAATGACAAATGATACCCAAAAGGCTGTTGACAAAATTAATTTCCCCTTCTGTAATTCTCATTTAGATTTAGGTAGCAAAAGTGGGTATCATTTGACTGCAATGCATTGTTTTGTGCTTTGTCAAGTCTCTAAATTATCTGTCTCAGAGGTTTGCCAGTAAAAACAATGCTGACATAATAAATTTTAAAAAAAAACATCATCAGGAGATCAAATCATTTAGTGGGCACACTTCAGCCTCAACTACCAGACTTGTTCAAAGCACAAAGTTCAGTATCAGAGTCTAGATGTATCCTTGGTTTATGATACTGAACAAATAGGGCATTACTTATTCCAGAGTTCACCAACACAGCGGAACCTGAGGAAATATTCTGAGCAATTGCATGCAGAGGACACTACATGGCACTGAAATGCATCTACATGCACATTACTGCAACTGCAGTCTCACAAATACTCTTTTCATAATGAAAACACCAATTTCTCTTGGTATTACATGAAGAACTAGTTCATAGTTAAGGAGTAATTTGTTTCAGTGAAGAACTCTCCACTTGTACTAGAGAAATACTTGTTTTAAAGAAATAATCCCCAAAGTCGAATACAGGACTGTAAAATACACCATAAAAGGTGTAACATCTGTATGGGTTTTATGGGATTCAGGCACTGTCAATATAGAAGGACATCTCACTCCTTCCCTTCAGATGTTTTAGCTGGTTGCTGGCCATCAGGTTTGTCTCTAGCTCCTTATTTATCCATCTAATAGAAACCTATCGAATCTTTGTTACCCTCTGGTTTGACTTGTGGGTACACACAGGAATACCACAACCAATTAGTGTATTAGGTAAAAGCACACAGGAAAAAAATATTTACAATCTGTAAGCTTGTTTTTAACTGAAGTAACTAGAAGTGAACTTGTGTTAAATATTATGCCATTACCTTTACATGAATTCACTGAAAGAGCTGGTACTTTCAGTCACGAGCTGTAGAACTATTTGTACCAGTATGATTAAAAATTGATTAAACTGACCTACACATGTACTGGGCAAAGGGCTCAGTTTTTTCTTACTGGGACTTTCACTGATGCCAACTGAACAGCTGATTCCTGGCAGTGGAAGGAAAACTGCAAATCAAACAATTCCCGTGCTGTTTTCTAATTAGAATTTAAGAAAAAAAAAAACTAGAAAACCAACCATGCTCTGTCCAACAGGGTACAAAATCTTTATTCACCAATAAGTTAAAAGTGTTCTTATAAATAGATGTTCTGGTCTTTTGTACTCTGCACTGAGCATAAAGCCAAGGTTCAGTTATTCCTCAGACTCTGATCCCTCTTCATCCTGGCTGATCTGGAAGTAGCGCAGCTCGTACGTCTCCTTGTCGGACGCGACAACGCGCAGCCAGTCCCGCAGGTTGTTCTTCTTGAGGTACTTCTTGGTGAGGTATTTCAGGTACCTGAAAACCAGCAATTTCACGTTAGAAGTGTCTCACTGAACAACCCTTGCTGCCGTCTGCACTCCACCCAAGACCATGTCTTGAGCAGGGCAATACCACGGTAATTATACCCAGAAACAGCAAGTTTTCACACGTAACAGGCAATAAAAGCATACTTTCGCTACAAATATGTAAGAATTTATTACTCATTTGACTACACAGTAAAATGCCAGTAACCAGAAAGCATTGTTAAGTGGTTCTGAACTTTGGTCTAACAGAACAGATTCTGCTGCAGCCGTATCAGCAAATGAAGGGGGGATGCAGGGAAGGATCTGTACCTCTCATCAGTGCACTCAGCTCTTGAGTGTCCTACCAAACTAAACAGTTTAAGGCTTTATTTGCCTTAAAGGGCTTGTTTGCAACAACCCACAGCAAGCACATATTCATTATAATACAACCAATTGAATAATAAAACAGCCATCCATGACATTAATTCAGTGTTATTTTAAAGGTCCATCTTCCCCTGAGACTCTTCTAAGGACCGATATAAAGTACCCTCTATTAATATGCTTAGAGTCAACATTAATTAGCAATCAAGCCTTGTGTTTTAAAAAGTGATTTTTAAATATCTAATAAATCTGTTTTAATTACATGTTTCACTAATATTTACAAGTGCTATGAAGGTTAGAGCTAACACCTCTCTAAGTACCAGAAGTGCACTAATTGGAATTCATTTTGCAGGCAGGACTGAATATTAATGTGCATTTAAGGGACATGTTTTAGTGGTGGATTTGGCAGTGTCAGGTTTATGGCTGGACTTGATGATCGTGAAGATCTTTTCCAAGGTGAATGACTCTGGTTTTATCTTCAACATCCCACAGTTCAAACCCCATGAACACAACAGAATGACACCCGTGCCAACCTTTTAGAGAATTGCTTCTCGGATGTCACTGTGATCTTGTTCTTCAGACGTTCAATGTGAACAGTGTTGCCCAAGTTTCCAGTTTTCCCATTGACCTTAACCTTCTCCTTTAGGAACTGTTCCTGTTTCAACAGTAAAGAAAGAGAACACTAGGGAATGGCACCCTAGGTATGAACTAGGGAAGGGACCCTAGTCAGGGAGCAATATTAAAAACCACCATTTACTTATGTCCTGAGAGAAATATTTAGAGTGTAAAAATATTTTAAAGCATGTAATTACAAAAAATCATCCCCGTGCTAAAGCAGAAATTAATTCAAAACAGTTCTATGCATGGACAGGTATGAAGCATGCTATAAAACCAAAATCTTTAATTTTAAATGACAGTATTTTAAAGAACAGCTGATGATTTAACTCATTTAGAATGCAGCTTTTCAACTGCAACTCAGTTACTGCACTAAGGCTTTTATTATACTATGCGTCACAAGTATGAACAAAACCACGACTTACAAAATTCCCGGAATCAAAGATCCCATCTTCCACAGGATGGGTCAGGTCAAGGCAAAACTTCCACGTTGACTTTTTGGATTTTCTGTCCTTTTGCTAGAACACCAAAGAATTCCCCAGCATTAACAAACCGCACCGTGAAAAACTTTTATCCGACCCAAGGGGGGACACACACATGGCAGAGGGAGCGCCACCTCCCGGCCAGCGCGGCTCACTGCAGCCGGCTCGGCTCGGCTCGGCTCGGCCCGGCCTGACCCAGCCGCCTCGCACACGAAGCCCTCCCGGGGAAGCCCTCCCGGGGAAGCCCTCCCGGGGAAGCCCTCCCGGGGAAGCCCCGCTC
>WEIT01015113.1:422569-595108 GCA_013389985.1 Dryoscopus gambensis | reverse complement strand
CGCACCGCCTCCCCCCAACAGCCCGCACCGCCGCCGCCATCTTGGCCAGCTGAGGCGGCCGTGGGTGCCTCAGGGCTTGTCTGCCAGGGCGGTCGGAGTGACACGAATATGAGGGGAAATGTGTGTCCCCAAAATGTCCCCAAAGCCGTGTGAGCCGTGCATGACTGTACACACAAAGTTCCGTTGTCTGCCTCGTGTGCCCCCTCTCAGAGTAATCAGAAACGAGCGTTTGGAAAGCATTATAATCAGCCAAAAGGGACGGAGATGGCTGAGATCTTTAGCGAGGGCTTCTGTTTGATATTCCATGAATAGTGGAATTATTAGTACTGGAATACTGTGTCCAGCTCTGTGGTCCCCAACATAGGAAACACAGGGATCTGTTGGAGCAGATCCAGGGGAGGACCATGAAGATGATCCTCTGTAAAGAAAATCCAAAAGTTCATCCTGGAGAAGAGAAGGCTCCAGGGAGATTTGCTGCAGTATTTTCATTTGTAAAGGAGGATTATGTGAAAGAGACTTTTTACCAGGGCCTATTGTGACAGGACACGGGCCAAGGGTTTCAAACTGTAAAGAGGGAAGATTTGGAAAATCTGTGTTCAGAGAAAATGTGGATGTCCCATCTTTGGAAGTGTTTCAGGCCAGGGTGGATGGTGTTTAGAGCAATCTGAACTAATAAAAGATGTCTGTGCCCATGGCAGGGGTTTGGAATAGATGATCTTTAAAGAGGTTTTCCAATCCAAAGTATTCTAAACTATGGCACAGCCTTCATCCTGTCCAACAACCATTCCCTGCACTGCCTCAGGTCTGTGGCCATGGAAGCCTGACTGTGGGATCCTGAGCAAAACAAGGCCAAAGGACTGTCTTTACTAAATCCCTCCTAGTCAGATGTTGTAATACTTCAAGATCTTTGAACAAATTCACCTGGAACTTTCCTGGGGAGCTGCTGGCAGATGTGCCCCAGCTCTGCAGGTTGCCCTGCAGATCACCTACAAAAACAACAAAAACGGGAAAATGCAGAAATTCAGTGGCAGCAGTGGCAGCACCTGCCTCAGCCATCACCACCACAGGCTGCTGTGTGCTGTCCTATGTTTTTTGCCCTGAGACCCTGAGTTTGTTATCTGTGCTTTAATGGGGTAGCTACACAAGTCACTTTTAACATCACATTTTTTAATGGTTCATCATGAGATGTTTTATGTAATCTGTGTTAATTTTTGTGATCTGTTTGCCTGTGGTCCCACTGTTGGTTACACAGATGCCACTCCAAATTGTATAGCCACGGAGTTAAGTTTGGCTCTTACTTACCTGGGACCACTTCATGAGGCTGCAGCATCGCGTCTTTCTCCTTTACTTGGGCTTTCCTTGGCTACTGCCTCACCCAGCCCGCTGTGGAGATGATAACACTTTATCCTGCCCATTTACTGCTGTCTCAGTTGATAAGCAGAATCTGGGGCATCCCGTTAAGTGTTTTAACATGTGCAGTGTGTGTTTGTTTACCTGCAAGTGAATGACAAGTTGCACATGCTCTAGGGCTTTTTATCTTCTAATAAAATACTTTGTGAGAAAACGACCAACTGCTCTGAACCCAAACTGCAGCAGCCTGGGGCTAAGCACTACTGATAATTTTTTTTTTCTCAAGTATCATTTGTAAATTTGGCTGATCTTCCACAATTAACAGATTCATTTTGAATTACTTGAGAGATCTTCTGGGCTAAATCAAGTCTTTTTACTGAAGTGCAGCTGTAGATGATATTTATTTTCAGACACAAAATAAATATTCCAAGACAGCCTTTATTTGAGAGTCAGTAAAAACATTGGAAATCCACTCCATCAGTCATTGCCTGCAGGCATCATTCCTTTGTCTGGATCAACATTTATTTTCTAAAGTGTGTTTCTTAATAGTATTAATGTGATGATCCTACTTTTTTGTACAAGAACAGCAGTTTGATTCAAAGCGTATTTGTAAATAAAATACCATGGCCTTTCCCGTTTAAAGGTGTTTTCTTTCCAGTGTTGCACAGCTGGATCACACACACACCTCTTCTCTCAAGTAGGCTCAGGATGTTATCAAGCTTTGCTTCTCCTGTCTGTGTCTTTAGAAAATGAAGACCGATTAGAAAACTTCTGGAAGATTTAAACTTAGTGAGTTGTGTCTGTTCTCAGTTATGTTGTGGAGAAGTGTCCGATGCCCTAAAACACCTCATCAAAGCCCAGCCTTGAGAATATGCATTTCAGCCCATGCTGGGGCAAACATCCCACCTTGTTTCCAGAAACATCTCACCTTGTTTCCAGCCGGCCCACTGGAAGGCAGGAGGTGGTGTTTACAGCCCTGGGCCATGGGGTCAGGTCACATGATTAGAAATACCAGGTCATGAGCGGAGTGGTGTAAACAGCCCTGTTCCAACCTGAGCAGTGTCTCTGTTGCAGCTGCTGAGCTGACTTTCCTGGGATCCTGCCGTGTCCTGACTGTTGGGGTGATGGTTCACACCAGCTTGTGGGCGCAGCCTTGAGCAGGAGGACGTGAGAGAGGCTGTGAATCAGTGATCCCCCTCCACAGGACAGTGCCACGCTGAGCAGGACTTCAGAGTTCCTATGTACGTGTATCTGTGTGGCAGGAGTGGGGTCAGGGACCCTCTGCAGTGACCTTGCCATAGGCACCCACTCTGCTCCGGGCACGGCTTTATTCCTGCTGTTCACTGTCTGCTTCCTGGGCCGAGCCCATGTCCGAATCAGGGAATCACCGTGGGCCCACACTGGGGATCAGAGGCGAGCGGTGACAGTGCAGTGACACCGTGAGCTAGCGGGAACCGCTGGAATTGTAACTTCCCCACAGGGAAAGCACAAAGTAACTCCAGCTGTTCCCTCCTGCTGGAGCTGCAACTGTGCTGGAGTAGTGATATCCCACCCGCGACCTGCGGGGACCTGAAGCTTTTCAGAGTCACAGAGCTGCTCTCTCTGCTGAACAGAGTGCAGTGGGGCAACAACGCAGGACACTACGTAAGCCTCGGGTCTGCAGCTGTATCTACAGCCGGTAAAATTTAAGGACTGCTGATCTACAGCCAGGATTTATTGCCCCAGGGCTGGGGAGGAGATCCCTTTCAGCACAGCTACTCAGGCTGTGCCTCTGGGTAAAATCTGCCAGCGTTGCTTCAGAATTTAGTGAAACACTTAAGCACACTCAGTTACTGTAAATTTAATCTGATGCTTACACATTCTGCTGGATCCAGACCTGATATCCTGCCTTGAAATTCCTCAGCTCCCATAGATTTCAGTGAAAGATAAGGATGTTGAACACCTCAGAAAATTCATCATACCTCAAAGACTTTGTCCCTGCATATGTGGTAGTTGGGTTAGCTTCATCATTATCAGCTCTTTGACTCCAGAGGGAGAGGGTAGTGCTTCTCAGTGATGAAAAACAAGTTGAAGTGAGGCAGAAAAACCTGTGATAAATTAGTGTGGAGAGCGTTAATGGGGCCAAATGTCCTGAGTTTATTGAATTAGGGAAGTCAAACTAATTTTAAAATTAAGCCTAGAGAGTGGGAGACTAGATACCATTGGCACAACAGAGAAGTCTTAATGGCTGTCGTCTCAGCACATTAGGAAAACACTGTCAAAGCTCTTGCTGACAAGATGCTTTCTCAGGGATTATTAATTATATTGCGTTATTAGCCAGGCATGGTATGGGAACATATTTATCATGTTAACTAAAATGCAATGACCATTTAGCTAATAAGTTTGACTCGGTCTTTTAAATTTTCTTAATGATTAGCAACTTAGTAAAACTGTAATGGTGAGAGATAAAAATAATGATTCAACAAGCTGTGTCTCAAGAACAAGTTTTAACTGGAACTTGCATGTGGCAAGGACAGATAAAGTGTACAGTCCTAATTATCAGCCTGATGGGACGAGACAAAAGTAAACATATTGTCAGATTTAACTAACTCTGATGACCCTGTCCTGCGATGGCATATGGTTAAAGTGCTCTTGTGATATTTCAGCCCAGCTTGATCCTTCCACTGCAGCCACGGGGAGGACAAAGGGTCAGCAGTGCCTGACTCTGCTTATCTTGTCCCAGGCTGGAAGAAGAAAACTCCCCTACCTTCCACATGGCAGCTGCTGCAAGGAAACACAGCCTGACACCCCATTTTCCTTAGGTGCCTCTGAACCCCCCCAGACAGCTCTTCTGGGAGGTTCAGCACTATAGCTATGGGCAGTGTTAATGCTGTGGGCTTTGTTAAACTGATTTATGTGCTGCACTACAATAACTGGATCAGGCTTTCTATTGTCATTCACCAGTGACACAGGAAAACAAGGACTGACCACTCAGTGTTGATCAATAAGGCCCCTCACTGCTGAGTTGCCAGCAGAGTCGCTGATGCCCCGCAGACAATAGGACAAAAGTTAGCAGAAGTTTAGGAAGTGGTTTTGCACCTGCTGTATGATCACAGGGAACCCAGCACCAGGTTTTAGGCTGCACCAGCACCATGCAAGCAGAGGTACTTCACAGTGGGGTGAAGTGGGCAGTGGGGACAGCTGGGGCCAGGCACTGTCACCCGTCCAGTCCAGATTCATCCTGGCCCAGAGACAGCTCCCACCAGCTCCAGGGCTGCCTCCAACCCCACAGTCTCACCTCTGGACCACCCGATTCAAAGGGGTTTAGCTGAGGGCTTGCAAAGCTTTTTACCACCTATGGAGCAAATATGTCCTGCTAGGAAAAAAGCTCCTATCCAGCGTTGGATGTATGTCTGAGATGTACAGAGGGGGAAAAACAGTAGCGCAAACCAACACAAGCCGAAGATGTTGTTAATCTTTTATCTAACGGACCTAGATAACAATGCTGATAGCAAGAATCCTCTTTTTTTCTCCTTTTTGTACATTCAGACAATCCATTATAATATTTAACTTACAGTAAACACTGTGGAGAGCTTCCGAGCCTGCCAGGGCCATTGGTCTCACCTGGTGGGACCTGTGTGCAGCACACAGATGGACAGCTCGACACAGACCTGTGCCCCAGCTCTGCTGCTCTGTTCTCAGCCCCAGCCTGGGCCCTGGTTCCAGCAGCTTGCATGCACCGTGTCAGACCTGGGTCACCCACCACTGCAGCACATGACAGCAGTGACCCAGTTCTCCTCTAGTTAAATCCCAGGGGTTGCTCCAGCAAAGCCTTTGGTGCAATCTTACTGCTTCAGTGCACACACTGTGGCCGGACATTCTCCCAGTGGACCTTGTGGCTGTACTTCCCATCACTTGGAAGGCACCAGAATTTGCTGTAGGGACTTAATACCAAGAGAGTAAAGTCTACAAAGGAAGAAAGTTCAGGCACATGGAAAGGAGCATGAACTTCCCCTAAAACCAAACCCATAGCAGCAGCATGATCCTCCTCAGCCCATCTGTTCTGTGCTTTTCATTATGCTTGATCCTCTGTTACATTTTGGCCACTGCTTCACCAGCAGCCGTGGTGAGCACACAGTGACCAAGCAATGCTGGTGTTTCATCGCTAAATAAATAATGGGTTTCTACCCAGAGAAAGTTGCTAGAAAGTAACCTGCTATCACAACAAGGAACATGCAAATCTTAAAAGTCAAACAGAGAGCAGGCTTTTACAATGGTTCCAGCATATCTCCCCAAAAAAGGAAGAAAAATCCTTGGAGTTTGTTTCTGCCACATAAAAGTGTCTCATAAAGAACCAAAAGGAGCACAAACAAGGCTATGGAAACAGCATGACCTCCTGCTTGCACACTATCTTGGCTGAAGCACACCCAGCCAGAAAGATGCTAAGTGATGCAAAGTGGGAGTTGGGTACGTGGCACCTTCCAGTTAACCTTTCAATACCCATTTCTTCTTTGGATCATCATTAATTGTTGCTCTATGGGCAGCCTGAGCCCTTGGCTGGACCTGGAGCCTGTGGGTCTTGAGCACTGTATGAAAGGAAGGGAAGGACAGTGCAGATGGGGAAGGAGGTGCCCTGGCAATGGTCACACCATGGAAGGGGTGGCAGCAGGACTCCAGTCTCCTCACATGGAGACTAGGAGTGCCAGGTCTCTTGTGTGGTCAGTGTTGTGCTGTGGCTTGTGCTGCAGCAGCGAGAAGGGAGAGAGGAGAGGCTTCCTGGGAGGAAAGAGGGAGCTAAATAATCTGGCTGAAATGTAAGGAAAACACCCATCAGCCCAGCCACAGTTTCTAAGACTCTCCTAAAAAATATTGTGACTGAGAAATCTGTATGAGATCAGACAGCATTTCCATAATGCACAGATACCAAAGCAAGGGAGGTTCATCCCAATCAGTTCAGGTGGGATCTACTGTCTTCCTCTGCAGAAGCAAGAGTGAGGGGGAGTTTTCTCCACCTGTTTTCCTTAGCACCTGGGGTGATCAGTGCTGTGTGCTGGTGGCACAACTGCACTAGCAGTTGGTTTGTCAAGGCACCAGGTCACTCAGCAGAATGAAGCAGAGCAGGGGATAAAAAAGTGAAAACATGAGGCTGCAGCATCATCCAGCCCCTCTTTCCTTCATTTCAGCTAAGAGATGGCCTGCTCAGTGCCATCTGGTAAGATCATTGTCCCACTAGGTTCTTCAGCAGGGCATGGAGACACTCCTTCCGTCCTTTCCCTGGCTCTTCCTGCAGCCCAGTTGTCCCAAGTGTCTTAGAGTAAAATGCCAGGTTAGCACCTGTGGCTGGGAGGTGTGAACCGCAGCAGAAGGAATCCAGTGGATGAGTCCTCCTGGTCTGCCAGCTGCAAGGTTTTTGTGAAATGAGACTTTTGCCCAACGTTCTTCCTGTGGTGCCTGAAGGAGGTCCATGCCCGGTCCCTCCTTTCTGGGTGCATGGGATGTCTATGCCTCCTCGCTGCCTCGCAGGTCTTGCAGCTCAGTCATGGCTTTGGCTGAAAGCTTCTTGCGGCGGAACACGGCTGCAATCTCCTCAAAGGACTTTCCTTTCGTCTCTGGTACTTTGAAGTATGCAAACAGAAAGAAGATGAGGAGCAGACCCGCGAAGATCGCAAACACATACGGTCCACAGAGATCCTGCAGTGGGAAGATGGGAACAGGGAAGCCACCATCAGCACCACAGGGATGGCTTCCCCTTCCTACCCTGGGTGGCTGAGGTACCCCGCCAGACTAGGGGATGGAAGTCTGGGAGGCACATCCACATCCTGCTGGGCTGCTTCGGGAGCCCAGCAGAGGGGTCATGCCAGTTGTTTATTTGTATGGTTTAAGGGATTTCTTACCGCTATGTACTGGAAACACATTCCCACAATGAAGTTGCAGGCCCAGTTGCAGAAGCCAGCAACAGCGATGGCAGCGGGGCGCGGGCCTTGGCTGAACAGTTCGGCTACAATAAACCACGGGATGGGCCCAGGCCCCACTTCAAAGAAGATGACGAAGAGGAAGATCGCGACCATGCTGACATAGCTCATCCAAGCAAACTGGCTCTGCAAGAGGTCGGTGTTATAGTCCCAACACAACTCTCATTAATTATCACTAATTACTTTATGTAGGTTTCTTTTTTGGAAATTTCTTTCTATGCAGACAAAGGGGGACTGGACATGAATAATTAAGGTTTTAAACTCTTGTGCCAGGTGCTGACTGGGCATGTGGTGCCAGCATTGGTGCCTGGAGGAGTTCACAGCCATCAGCTCAGCTTTCACTTTGAGCCCTGTCCTTGCCTTCACCTCAGCAAAATGAGGCAGAATGGCACCCTTTAATAACCAGGATGTTCAGCAAAGGAAGCCACCCCTTATTTGCTTTTTCATCTTGACAGGTACTTGCACCAGTGGTTTGGACTGACTTTGATGAGAACTTCTCTTGTTTTCAAACCAAAGAGAAAAAATGGAAATCCTTACCAGGAGTACAAGCCCAACTGTCATGGCCACGGCGCTGACTAACATGCCCAGCAAACCAGCCAGGAACAGGGACCGCCTGCCTGCCTTCTCCACCAGAAGGACCTGTAGAAACACATGCAGCAGCTCAGTGTCCAGCACCACCACTCTCAGGATCAGGTCCATTAGCAGTAACCAACCTGTTACCACTGCCACACTGCTCTTTTACTCTTTCAGCTCTAGCGGTACAGATTTATGGGCTGGTTTCCAAGCGTCAGAAACTCTGCTGGCAGCTGCTGGGGAGCCAGACTGAGCAGTTGCTCTGCCAAGGGCAAGGCAAAGGCATATACACTCAGAGCCCATGCATTTCCAAGTTCTCAGGACTTCCCACTGCTCCTACACATGAACTGGTGACTGAGGACTTTCTCTCTCTCTCTCCCTTTTTTTTTTTTCTTCCAGGAACTAAAAACTTACTAGGTCTGCATTAGTTTGAAATCAGCCTTCAAAATGTAGCCTGATTCAGGTTGCATCGCGGGCCATTGCACCTTGCCTGTCCTAGGGCAGGGATAGTTGTGTAGCAGCTGCAGTCAGGATTTTTCCTCCAATCATTGCCAGATTCCTTTTGCTTCCCTGGTAGTCACAAGGCTTAGTCTGCTCCTTCTCAACTCCTCTTGGTGGATTCCAGTCCTCTCACACAGCTTTTGACAGATACTGAGTCTGTACCAGACACCTCACCCAGTGGGGAGCTATAGGTCCCTCCAGAGGACAATGCAGCTGGCCTGGCCTAACCATGCCGCAGCCTCTGAGGCTGCCTGCTCTTTCCCCTCTGCTTGAAAGGACACCTCTGGCCAGCAGCTCCCCCTTTCCTGCCACTACAGCTGTGATTTACACTTCCCAGAGACCGTCTCTTTTACTGGAGGCGGTTCATGTGCTGACACGTGAAGCTGTAGAGGATGAGTCTCTGCTCCCTTCTCCCCTTGCCAAGGTCCACCTGGCTGTCAGCGCTTCTGCCTTCTGATTGGGGTCTGTCATTTATTGACAAAAGCAGGTAATTTTTAAGTGCTCATGGACAAAAGGCTTCTTCCAGCTGCACACCTCTGTGCCTCATTTCACAATAAACATCACATTTTCTCCTCAGTATGGGGCCTGTGATGGACTTTCTCTAAAGCAGGTTCACTCCAAGACCTCCTATCTCACACGTGCTGGGCTGGAAGGGACCTTAAAGATTATCCAATTTCAACCCACTGTCATAGGCAGGGATACCCTCCACAAGACCAGGCTGCTCCAAGCCCTGTCCAACCTGGCCTTGGACAATTCAGGGATGGGGCATCCACAACCTCTCTGAAAATCCTGTGCCAGTGCCTCACCACCTTCACAGACAAGAATTTCTTTCTAATATCTAATCAAAACCCGCTCTATCAGTTTAAAATGATTCCTCCTTGTCCTAAATCTCTTGGAGCTGTGTATTTCTGCCTTGCAGCCAGTCCTGCATCATGTTGGTGGAAGTCCTCTCTTGAGAGATATGAGGGAGATGGGCTTGGCATTTCCTGATCTTATATTAATGGCCACATTATAAAACTAATTGCCAGCTGATAGGAATTGTGTTAATCCTCTCAGGAAAGAGACAAATGAAGGGAAGGTCTGTGGAAACAGAACCATCCTTTTATTGCTGCAGAGCCCTGCCTAGATAGGATGAGGATAGGTGCTGGATTACTTTTATTGCTGTGGAATAGCCTTTGGATATCACTCGTGCAGGTGCTATGTACATACAGAAAACAGTTTGAAAGATAATAGGTAACAGCAGACGGTGAGCTGGTGCCTTCCCCATCACAGCCCCCATCCCCTGCCTGCTCCCTGGAGGAATAGGACCTGCAGAATTGCAATCTCAAGGGCAACTTTTATTTTGGGGGGAAATGCAGAGTTTTCAGAGCTTCCCTGAACACAGGGGTGCAGTTTCCATTCACAAGGCATTTAGCAGTGCTGATCGATATCAACATGCTCAATGTCAAGACTTGAATTTTCAAATGAAACTTGCCCAGGGAATGATTTTTCCCTGTAAGGTGTTCAGGGTCAGTCCTGCAACACTGCAAATCCCAGCTCCAGGATAAAATTGTGTTTCAAAACCACACTGTAGCTTATGCGTCTTTGTAGTCCAGGGGGCAGAAGTATTTACTTACAGAGATAACAGTGAAGACTGTGTTCACCACTCCAACACCGATGGTTGCATAAACTGGTTGGTCAACCCCAGCTCTCTCAAAAATGTTTGTGGAGTAGTAAAAGATCTATCAAAATACATCAAGATGAAGGATTAGGCAACAGGGCTGGTGAAACTTTTTGTTCTCATGAGGGAAGAGTTGCACTTGCTTGACTGAGATGTGGCATAATTTAATTATGATTAATTTTTCCGCTTTTAACAGCTTGTCACAATAATTAAAGCTGAAAAATTCAAAGGAGCCTGAGGGAGTTAAAAATCCTGTTGCAATTCCCCTCTTGAGCTACTGCATTTGCACATTAAATCTGTTTTCTCTTATGTAGTCCATGTTTAATCTTACAATCCAGATCACCAGCACTGAGCACTCAAGACAAATATCTTAACATGACTGAGTTTTACATGAATTTTAAAATATTCTCATTGCAATGACTCCCATTTGTTCCTTCTCACCAAGAATAAGATGATTCCTTTTGGGTGAAAGTTAAGGGCAGGAGATGAATGGGTGGCTGACCCAGTGGCTGGTGGATAGGTTGGGCATGGCCTGGAGCCAGCTGGGCTGGGCATCCCTATGTGCTGCTTAATGCTTCTGGGTGTCCAATGGTGGTGTCTGGTATTCCAGGAGGTGATGCAACAGTTGTTTAGCTAAATATGGCTAGAAAATACTGCTTCTAGGGTAAGCATGATGTCATTAAAGAGAGCAAACTGCTGATGAACTCGGGTAGGTGGAGGGTCATGGGAGGGCTCAGCATGGGCCTGCTGTGCCAGCTGGTTTTGTGCTGGACTCCCTCCTACCCTTCTCCTCTCCTGCTCTCCCAGAGCCAGCTCGGCAGGGACCGAGGAGCCCGCTGCAGTCATGGGAAAGCCTTTTTTCATCCCGTATGGCTTGGATGGAGCCAGAGCTGCCTTTCACACTCAGCATGGATTTCTTGAAAGACAGACATTTTGGGGAGACTCACCGCATTGATTCCCGAGAACTGCTGGGATATTTGCACCATCAGTGCCACGACGACAGCCTGCCTGTACTTGGAAGAGGTGAAAAGCTGTCTTATGGAGACTTTCTTCTCACTAGCAGCTTCTTGCTTTTCCTTTTCCATCTCTTCAATCTCTTTCATCGGATCACAGTTTCCTCTAAGCCTTTTCAAATCTTAGAGGGGGGAAAAAAGATTGACATTTTGTTTTCAGTGGTAGATAAGGTGTAAGTAAGGACAAGAATCTCTTTAGGCAAAACTCAAGGTAAGCTAGCCACATGGACAGCTGTGGCCTCCGGCTCTGAGGGTTCCTATGGCACATCCAAGGATCCAGGGTGCATCTGCTTGGTCAGGAGCAGCACATCAGCTCTGCAACAGCCCTGAGACATCACTCTCAAGCCTTATCCTTGAGCAGTGCTGCTTAGTCCCATGCAAACATCTCCACAGTTTTTGATCCAGAGCTAGTTTGTACCTCAGCAGCTCAGAGCATGAGATGGAGCAACCACAGGTACATGGGAGTCCTCAGCCAGGCTTTTCCTTCTGTGTTTAATACTATGTACAGTATAAAAACAGCTCTAGACAAGTCCAGTATAAAACCAGCTCTAGACAAGTCCAGAATGTCTTTCTTACTTTTTTTAGCCTCTGCCACCTTCCCCAGTTTGATGTAAAGGTATCGAGGGCTCTCAGGGCACAGTAAGAGCAGGAAGAACTGCAGGAGGGCAGCCACGCCAGACAGACCGAGGAGCAGGGGCCACATCTCATCGTTGCCCAGGAGGAAGTCTAGTCCAAGGACCTGGAATAATCAAGGCATATTTGAATGGATCATTTTGCACCCTAAGAAAAGAAAGCGATTGACCACTATGGCATTTTGAAGTGACAAGCTGGAAGAAAACTGGAAGAAAATATCAGTTCTTTTTCTGGATGTGTTTGTTTTCTGTACATTTATGTGCCCACCTGTTGTGTAGCTGGGACTTGTGCCATGGTGGGCAGTGCTGATGGGGACTTTGGGCTCCCTGCTTCCCTGAAGAAGCCATTTTTGAGAACCTGATTATCAAGGGTCTTATGCTCAGGATCCAGCCTGATGCTGATGAGATGCTGAAAAAAACTTCCTCGGGGAGAGGAGAAATTGTTTGCAGAAGTATTTATTATTTCTTGAGAAGTCATCTTTGTTAAGACACCTCTTACTCAAGGCAGGGGTTTAACCCCATTAGAGAAGATTGTTTCGCACACTCGTTCAGTATGAGGTGGAATGAACAATACCCCAGTATATCACTGAGGTCTTCCTGATCTCTAAAACAACCTCTCTGGATGCGTGTGTTTTCCTGCTTACCTGGCTGAAGAGGATACCCGTGACGATAGCAAGCTGGTGCAGCGTCCCCAGCGCTCCTCGAAGGGCCGTGGGAGAGACCTCACTGACATACATGGGCACGAGTCCGGAGGAGAGCCCTGCACCGAGCACATGCAGGCGTCACCACTTCTAGACACAGCTCAGCAACCAGCAGAAACCTCTTCCCAAAGCGGGAAGGAGGATGGAGCCCGTGTGCTGCACCCCACACCCCACCAAGGCCCTCACGCCTGGCTGGGAACCACCTGCACCTTGGAAAGGTGCTGGGATGTCCCTGGATTCAGAGCCCCAAACTGGGAAGCCTTTTTACTTGAACACACACATCAGAGCACAGAGCAGGGATTGTCTGCTGGGAGAAGCTATCACAGGGCACAGAGCTTGCTTGACCCTTGCCTTGAAACCTTGGAGTGGAGTATTGTAACAGTGATAAAGAGCTGCTATTTCTAAGCTCATTCTAATGTAATTCTATATTATTTGCTGTATCCTCTCTGTGCACAGTGCTCCTGTGCTCTCTGTCTAGGGAACCTGTTAACCAGCCTGGCTAATGATGTCCTCTTACAGAAGCCACCAGCAAAACCCAGCCTTGAGATACAGAGGGAGCTGCTCCTTTCTAGGATATGTAAAATGAGCATATGATAGAGCCAACCCAAATACTTCTGGGAAAGATCCTGGATCGAGAAGGGCAGACACAGGGACAAGAGGGAGACTCCAATCTTTGAAACCCCTTCTGAACTAAAAAAAGGATTAAAAAATACAGGAAGCTCTGAGCTGCAGCCCTGGAGCATGCTGCCAAGGAGCTGCTTTCAGTGGCTGACCCAGCCTGGACTCACCGCAGTACAGCCCCGTGACCGCTCTCCCAGAGATGATGAGGATGTGGGATGGCCCAAATTTCGCCAGCCCCATGAGCAGGTTCCCAGCGATGGAAAGGACGTTCACCACCAGCATGGCTTTCACCCTGCAAGGCAGCAGCAGCACAGCTCCTCTGGCACCTTGCTCAGCCAAAGCAGCCTTTGCAACACATAAGAGGAGCTATGAAGTGATTTAATCAGCACTACAGGGGAAAAACAGTGATTGTAGGCCCTGCAAAATACGGGGCCAGGGTGCAATCAGAGTAGTTAGAACGATATTATAAATTATACTATACATCCTGTGCAAATGCCATTCAGATGTCCTCCTCTTCCTTTTGCCATGGAAAGCAAAGGAGGAACTCAGAAGTTAATCAAGGCTGCTCATCAGCTGCTGTCTGAAATGCTCAAGTTGCAATAAAATGTCTGATTTGTAACTGAGGATTTTAATAGGCCCAACCTCTGTGATGTTTGAAACAGTATTTTGGAACAGTATTTTTCCTTTTTTTCCTAAATTGGGAGAAATAACACAAATTGTATTTCTACAGGGAAGAAATGGTTCTGAGGGAAAAATCAGTCAGAAGGGTTTGGGCTGTGGCAGAGTCACAGCACACACGAGCCTCTCACCTCCCGAGCCGGTCGCCGATCCAGCCCACGGTGAAGGAGGAGACCATGCCACCAATGGCAAACACGGACACGGACAGAGACCAGTACATGGTGAGGATGTGTGGGGAGGTAGCGAGATCCTCGCTGATGTCAGCCAGGGGTGGGAGTGTGCCCTCTGTGCCAGCCTGGAGGAACGTGCCATCCTCCCCGGAGGCATTGGTGGCATATCTGTCTGGGGGGACGATGCCCAGCACGCGCCCGTAGTGCGCTTCTATCACCTGTGACAGGCAAAGATGAAAAGCGCCGTCAGCTCAGATCTATAACCACCCCAACCCCTGTTTTGGATTTTTTTCTGCCTCAGGAAAAGCTTTTCATTGTAGGCTCTGCAAGAGTGAAAGGATATTTTGGGGTCCCCCCCAGCTCCACAACACCCAGACCCCAGTGGGGAGGGCCTGCAAGGGCAAGCACAGAGCATTCCTCCCCCCAGGACTGGGCTGAGCGTGGTGTCTGGATTTGGCACTGGATTTGGTGGAGGGGTGCAGTCCCTTGGCCCGGGCACAGGGACAGCTCCATTACGTGCAGAGCCCCACTCCTTTTCCTGGGCAAGTGCCAGTGGAGGCTCCTGGCTGTGTTCTCACCCCACTGCCTTGTCATGGGGGCTTTGTTCTGTGGGAGAAACTGCCCGGGAAGGGACAGAGCCCTCCTGAGGGCTTCTGCACGGGACAAACTGGCCCTGGCTACCCTGAAGCCATAGTTCCTTGGCCATGCACAGCTTGAGGGGATCAACTTACCTTCTGGGGGGCGTTAATGACCCCCAGGCTGTAGCCATACTGGAAGAAGCCCAACACCGCGGTGAAGACCGAGAGGACCAATGTTCCTGTGAGGTGCTGGGGCAGGAAGCAAAGAACAGCCTCATCATATGGTCCTAGCAGTGCCCAAAAGTGGGGGAGGACTGCATCCCATCCCTATTCTAGGTGACCCTGCTACCCAGCTGGCTGGGAAAGCAGCATCCAGGGATGCTGCTACAGCAGCACAGGGGGTTGGCTCGCTCCAAAGGAGAAGGAAAGCCCCTGGGGACAGGCAAGATCAGGCCCCCAGGGCAGAGTGGTGTTGGGCCAGAGTGACAGTCCAGCTCTCCCTGCTGCACTGCCTGTCCTGGCCCTGGAGCTTGCAGGAGCCAGAGCTCTGCCTAGTACAGCAGTGCAGGAAGCAGCAGCAGCAGGAGTGTGTTGTGCCCCATCCCGATCCCCATCCCTGGAGCACAACAGCTGGGAAAAAAACACCAAAAGGGTCTTTTTCAGCAGCGCTGTTTCAAGCATTTTTTCCTCCCATCACAGTTAAAGTTATCCAATGAGCCAACAGAGCTCTTAAAAATAAAAAATAACCCCTTGGCCCTTTTCCCCTTTGCCCCTGTGCACAATTAAGTAGTGGAGGGGATTTTTTTTTGGTTGGTTTTGGCAAGGGATTGCTCAGTGCTGGTCTCCTGCAGAAATTCTAGTCATTTCACTAAGAAGTCTAGTGAAAAAATACCGGCGAGCCACGCTTACCTTCTCTGTCTGCATTTTCCTTTTCTCATCCACCCCGCAGCTTCTCCGCCCTCCTCCTGGGAACAGTCACTGTCCTGTGCTGCAGAGCGAGGTGAGGGCTCTGGCAGAGAAGGAAGGACAGCAAAGCTGGGATGGAGGCAGGAAAACGGGCTGGTTCTTGGAGAGATGGGACTATATCAACTCAGGAGTTAATGAGAAACCCAAGTCTTCCACGCATTATTTGGCCACCACTCAGCTCAAAGCAGCCACCACCAATCCCCGTGTTCGGGACACACACGAAACAGTGGGAGACCTGCAAAGACATAGAGTGGATCTGGAAAATTCAAATGATCCAGCTGCAGGGCTGGTTTGGGGCTGACAGCTGGAAATGTGACATGCCAGGGGCTTGAGGACACGCTAGAGCTGGTTTTGAGATGCTCAACACCTTCCTCAGCTTCTGTGCTGGCTGTACATGTCAAATTACAATCATCTTGCTGAATCAGGGAGAAGAAACCTCTCCAGCACATGCAGCAAAGCAGCTAGAAGATGACTAAATGTTTTATTTAAATAGCACTTAGCACCTGCTTTAAAATGTATTCCTGTGTGTGTATCACATACAGAGCCACATATAAACACAGATGTATGCAGGTCTCTCTGTGTGTCCATACACAGACACCTGCACACACAGAGCCCCGCAGCAGGCAGCTCTAATGCCAGTATACACCTATCAGAGGAGACAGCTCTGTGTGTATATGGACATAAAACATAGCAAAATTACCCAGAATATTACAATAAAAGAGGCTTTCATTAAAAGTCCCACACTGGTGTGAACAGTGAGCCTTTCAGCACTACCAGCTGATGGCTGCGCTGTCAAATACTGCGGATTCTGGGAAATACTGCCAATACTGCCAAATGCTACTGATGCTGCCAAATAGTTTTGCCTTGGCTCACTCGGTTTTTATGAACTTTGCACATCTGCACAAGCTGGTCTGAGCTGGTCTTGCTCTGGCTTGGGCTTTGCTGTCCTTGACATGGTCACAGAGAGGAGCTGCAGGGCGGGGGGGACAGTGGCATCCTTAGCGGTAGCAGACCGTGCCCAAGTCTGAGTCAGCCGGGAAGGTGATTAATGCTGATTAAAGTCATTATCTTCCAGATCAGCCCCTGATGGGTCCGGCAGCCAAGTTACAGCACTCACTGGATAATGCTCTCAGTCAGCCAGGCTTCACATGGGCACAAAATGTACTTTCTACAGAGGAAGAGCAAGAGAAAAAACAACAAAGATGAGTGTAAGACCACTAATCTTTGCACTGGTCTCCAGTAAAGTAAAACTTTAACTGGAGGAGGAAAGTTCATTGCATTAAGCAGGCTTTGATTCCAGCCACAGCACCTGCATTCCCCTCTTGGGATGGTGTAGCTGTGACAGGAAGGGCCCCAAGGCTGAGCTTTTTAGTTTTCCCCAATATTTGTCCTTCCTGCTGAGATCTTTGCCAGTGGTGTTTGTTTGCTCGCTGTGTGTGGATACCCAGGCATTTACAAGCAGTTTCTTTGCATTGCAGTTAAATACCTTCACAATGGGACTGGCAGGATTTGACAATTACCAGGCTGCTCAAGCTTGAAGCAGGAAACAAATGGGGGCCCTGACCCAAGACCCCAAACTGAAACCCTCAGGCACTGTGAAATCCTTGCCAGGGCAGATGTCCCCCCTTCCAGGATTCCCATGTACCCTCTGGGATCCCCATCCTGTTGCAAGTGCCTGGCCAAAAGAGGACCATGCTTTCTTTCCCTCCCTACTCTTCCCGTCCTACGGGGGCTGGAGGGATCAAAGGCCACCAGCATCCCACGAGCAGGGTGGCCTTTCCATGTCTTCCCCATGGCTGCTTAGAGCAGAACCTCCTGTAATTCGGCTTCCTGGGGAGGGGGTGTGGAGCAGCTGGAGCAGTGCTGGGGAGGCATGGGTGACACCTCTCACCTCCCCAGGAGCAGCCCTTCAACTTCCATGGAAACCTTGGATGCCGAAGGCTGGAAGCCCCGCAGCCACATGGATCCCTCGGCCACATCTGCTAGCAAACAGATGGAGTTATCCCGGGGTTTTCCTATCCCTCCCTGGCCCCTCTTACCCCCCCTGCCAGGCAAGATGCAGCGACCCAGTGCCAGGGCTGCCTCACCTCTGCCTCTGAGCCTCTGGCTGGTGCCAGCTGGGCTGTGACACACTCCTCCGCAGCCTGGCCCCAGGCAGTTTAAGCACATACTGAGCTCTCAGTGGCACTAACAGACCCCAGACGCTGTGTTTCTCTGAACAGGGAGCTGGATGTGGATGTGTTGATTAGCGGAGGCCAGCTTGAGTCCGGTCCCGAGGCTCATGGATGGGAAAGTCTGCTGTGTAAATCTTCCTCTCACTGCAATCACTTCCCAAAGTGGCTGACTGCTAGCTTGGAAAAGAGAAGCAATGTTCCTACAGGATAGAGAATCAGGCCTGGCTCCACCAGGATGAATGACCAGCCCATCAAATCTCTTGCATGTCTGACAGCCAGTTGTGATCCCAGTCCAGAAGGTGCAGAGAGTGGCAAGGCACAGCCCAAAGCAACACTGACCCATTCCACAGGTGAGCCTGGCCAGGCAGTGGTTGGGTGATTGGCAAACAACAGTGCCTGCATTATTGCTAATGCTTTATTTAAATAATAAAGTATAAGCACTGTGCATAATGTTAGTTAGGCAGAATTGCCACGCTCATTGCCTACTCTATGTTGTGTGTACTGTAATTGGTGTTGTCAATAATTTTATACTGTGTGATAAAAGCAATGGGCTAAAGTTTATGGTGAGGCTCTGCTTTTGAACAGCTGAACAGGCTTGTCACCTCAGTGGAAGGAATTCAAAGATTCCAGAGGGGCTGTGAGGCTATCCCCAGGTGCTGGGGTAATTTGCACACCCATTTTACTGCCTCTGGGTCATTCAGAGACAGCTTTGATGTTAAAAAAAAGAAGAAAAAATATGGCATAAACCAAAACAAAGAAGAAAAGGAGATCTGGTCTGCAAGACTTTGGCTCTCTAAGAGCAGGCTGATGTAGCATATCAGTGGCTGGCACAAAACCAAAATGAGGTGTTCATCTCTTCTCTCTAAGCACATCAGCTGGGGCAGGCAGCAGTGCTGGGGCCACGTGTGAGACAGCAGCTGAGGCTGATAAAACACATTTAGGAGAGAGAATTTGGTGCATTTACAGCCCTGCTGTAAAGATACCGGAGGTTAATGAGCCCCTTCCCACCCCCCAGCTCTGGGTGGTGCACATCTCCCAGAACCGAAAAACTGGGAAGCAAACCCAGCAAACCTCTCCTGCTGCAGGTCCCTGTGCAGCAGCACGGATGGAAGTGGCAGCGCAGGGCAGGGCTGTGACAGGCATCCTGTGCCAGGAACTGCATCTGTATTGCTGAGGGAATCTCTGCTGGATCTCTTCAGAGCCATGCCCAGGTGGGTGGCTTACCCTGGACACAGGCATGGAGCTGCACCCCACACCTTTGGGAACAGATGGATTCGGTCTCTGCCAGCCTGCACGATGCTCACGCTGGCTGCAATGACGGAGCATCAAATTGTTGCATGAGCAGGAAAAGGACCTTAGGTGGGCTCACGTCGAGACAATGAACTGCAGCACAACTTCAACCATTTCCAGCAACCAGTCCAGCTCTAGGGTTGGGGCCAGGGTCACCTTGAGCATCCCCACTGTGTCCCAAAATATGTAGTGTCAACCCACAAACCATCTCACAACAAGAAAAAGGCCATTTGATAATAATTCTGAAGCAGGTTTGAAAAGATTCAGTTCCCACAAGTAGCTGCTACAGCCTTACCTCTGAGCATCCTTCACCTGGCACTGGTACCCAGCATCTCCCCAGGGGGGTGGAGCTAACCAGGGCCCTTACATGGCCTCATGCCAGCTCTCAGGGCTTTTCTTCTATTTGCCATGACTCATCCCTGAAGCTGTACAATATTTCACAGCAACTTTGTAAATGATTGCATCTGCAACAGGCTCAAGTGACCCCTGCATGCACAGACATTACTGCTTTCTCCTCCTGCAGCACTGCACAGCTGAACAAATGCATTTCCTTACCTGGGCAAAAAGTCCCAGAAACAGTGTTTTAAAATGAGCCCCAGGTTTTATTTCTTTAGGCACTACTAGTAAGCAGTTTCTGAGAGCACTGATCAACCCTAAGCACATTTTACTTACAGCAAAAGACAAGCAAATCCAAGCTAGTAACATTTGAAGGGGAAATGTCTTTATAATAACCATGTGTTGATTTTGTAAAAGAGCAGTTTTCAGGTGGTGAAGGTCCATCACATCCCTTGGCCACTGCTCACTGCTGGGCAGCATCACAAGGGGTATGTCCCATCTCCCTGCACTCATCCTGTTCCAAAACCACCTTCCCAAGAGTATCCAGACAAAGACCATTATGACTGGGAGCCCTTGAAATCCCCTTTACCTCCATGTCCTCCAAAACCCCAGGTTTTATTTACCCAAACATAAAAGGCATGGCTTGATGGTGAAGTTTTGTGTTTTATTGTGGTTGGCACCAGAAAAGCATTTGCTCTGTGTTATCTCCCATACACACATGCCATAGACAAGACTTGTGGTAATATTGGCTTCTTGTGGTTTTTGTTTCAAACAATTCTGAGATTTAAAAAAATACATTCACAAACCACCTGAGTCGTTTAAACTCAACGACTTCCTTCTATTTCATCACTGTACCCAAAAACCCATAGTAACAAAAATCATCCAAAGCTGTGCATTTGTCACTTGAAGTAGAACAAAAGCACCCCAAAACAGTTATCAGTTTGCAACACAATAAAAGCTCTGGGCTTTATTTGATTTGTATTTTAACCACAATGAAAATACAAAGAGCTGGTGGCAATCAGTGTTGGTGATGGGATTTGTATGGGGTTTGAATACCAGTATTGTGGTCCTGTGGCCATCCCTACACTCTGCAGGCTGCACCAGCCCAGCAGGAGGGTGCCTGGTGCTGGAAGAAGGCACCACAAAGCACATCCCACCTGTTTTTCCCTGGACTCCACAACGTGGGAGTCCCACTGCTGGCACTCCCTGCGGTACCAAACCCTGACACCCTGCCCACAGAATGCTTCAGGTGAGGGTGGCCCGGCCCATCCCATCCCTGCCACCCCACATCACCTCTTACCCTTGATAAAGATTCAAGTTTGACCAAGTCCTGTTGATTTAATCATTTTTTAATAAAGCCATCGTTACTGAGTACACCAAGATTGCCAGTTAAGCTCTCTATATGTCGCTGGAGGTAACAGCGCTGTGATCGACAGCGGAACGGAAAAAGAAAAAAAAACAAAACCAAACCAAAAAACAAACCCCAACCGAAACGAGGTAGGTTAAAACCAGCAACACAGACCTTGTTATGCGACACCCCAACACCACAGGCGGCCATGCTTGCAGCTACTGAGAAAGAAAACCCCAGATACGCACCGAAAACGGAAATCAACTGAGCAGAGTTTATAAGGACACGATTCAACCTGAACTAAACACACACACACGGTTCGGCACAGATGTTGTCTTTCACTGTATGTTGGGTAATTCCTAGGGAGTGGAGGGGGTGGAAAACGAGTAGATTCAGACCCTTGGCCGAAGAAACCACACATATATATATTTTTTTAAGCTCTTTACAAGCCCAATCCAGCAACATGGGGGACAGGCAGCTTGTTTCGTGGTCCCCATCCCTGTGCCGGCTGCTTCTGCACGCCAGTGCCCGGCTCCAGACTCAGGGGAAACGAGCGCCCACAACCTGCGCCGGCTTCGGCAGCGGGGTCCGGTGCTCACGGCATCCCGGGAGCCGTCTGCGGCCACAAATCCCCCTCAGGGGCGAGCACGGGGCTCCTCCGGCCGCTCCGCTGTCCTCTCCTCCTCCGATCCCCTGTCCCGGTGCCCGTGGCCAAGCCCCGGGGCCAGCGGGCACCTCCGGAGCAACAAGAAATGGCACCTCTGTCCCTATCAAGACACACCATTATGTGAAGATCCATATAGAAATATGGATTGACAGACTTGACAAAAATGGTAGCTGATTTTTATTAGTCTAAGGCTAGTAGTTTAGCCATTTAAAATCCATTTCCCAAAAGAGGGGAAAAAAACCTATTATTTTTTCTCTTCTTTAAAAATCCGTTAAGCCGTTGCTGCCAAAAGCAACACGTAAATGTTGGTGAAGGCAAAAGATTTCTAAAATTACCCAGCTATATGGTTATGGCCTTCATCACAAAGATAAAAGGTACATTTATTGTGCTGTCTCTCACCAGATTTAATTGGTAACTTTACAACATACTATATATTTGATGCTAGCAGGCAGACAGAATTAAAAACAGACTTTTTGACACTGTTTCTTTCCCCGTTCTTACAAAGTAGGGAACAAAGAAAAAGTAAAACTAAAAAATAAAATAAAATAAAATAAAATAAAGGAAAACTCATAACCCACTATAACACAGCGTAATCAGGAGACCTCGGGGGGTCCAAGCGTCGAAGTCCATCCCTGGCTGCAGTCCCTGCCCCGGGGCTGGCGGCGCCGGGGGAGCGTGGGGAGGGCGTTCCTCAGCGCCCTCCACACCTGCCTCTACAGTGTTAGTCCACGTTTAATGTCCTTTAAATTAGAAATAATGCCATGGTGGTGAGTGCCAAGTGCTCCTCTGTTACCAGTTCATCATGGAGTTTCTGTTGAGGGTCATGAAAAACACTTGGCTGCTTCCTCCAGATCTCACCGATGCAAAAAATACCTGTTTGGAAGGAAAAAACCCTTATTAACACTCAGAGGATGGAGCTAACCCATGCCAGACTGGGATTAAATTGGGCCACCCATTAGTAAATGCAGTAATTAAACCTCTTTCTCCCTCACTACCAAAAAGAGTTTGGAATGCCTTAAAAATACCAGGTTTATCACATTTTACTGCCACAGCATCATTTATATTGAAGTGCTAACAAAAAACTGCTGTCAGTGGTCTGGATTTTGCTAAACATTCACCATTTGGGTCGATACCTGCCTCAGTCTGAAATGGCTTTTTTTGGAAAAGTTAGCCCTCGTATTTCAGCTGTTCCTGAAAGTAAAGCCCAGAAAAACAACTTCCCTTCAACATGCTCAAAGCACAGAAACGTATCAGGACTCTGTGTGAAGAACAGGGGGTTCAGTGCTTCTAGCAGGATCCACCAGCATTTGATCCCAACAGGAGTCTTAAAATTTAATAAAGTTATAATTTGCAAATATTGAAGAGAACAATCTGAAGCCTCTGTCCTTATTAAAACCACGAATTACTCAATCTTACCAGTTTAACCAGTTCTCCAGAAAGAGAAACATGTGGGTTTAGCATTTCAAACCCATCAGTGATCAGTTGGTTCCAGTATTTTAGAAAGATCAAGGTGTTTTTTTTCCAGCTTTGTTAGAATTAGATTACACTTAAATTAAACTTAAATTCAGCTTCTTGGGCAGCTTCCCATGACATACTCAACTACAAAGTTAGGATACATTTTCCTGCAGAGCTTCAGCCTAACTCCATGCTCCAGGTAGGGCAGTGCCCGGCTAATGAGCAGCTGTTGACTAAAGTGATCACGGCCTCAAAGCTCATTTACTGCACATTATTAAACCCTGCTCTGGGCACACAGCAACCGGTTTCTTCACTGGTTTTGTGATCGTGTTCATTATGAAAGATCTCCCTCCTGCTTGGTCCTGACTTCTCTTAGTGACACCTTGTGAGAGGAGGGAACACCACCAGCAGAATCAGACCTTGGTATTTAACCATCTCTTCCATGCAAATATGCCTTTTCCTCCAGCAATTTCTCCTCATTCCCTGCCCTCCCTGCAACACCTGTGGCAGGGGTCATCTACATGACAGCCATGCAACTCTGGTGAGCCTCCAGAGCAGTATTCATCCCTGCTGTCCACAGAAACAGACAAGGCTGTAGAGGAAAATAATTTAGGATGCATCAAAATGCATCTAAAGATGCATCAAAATGTTTCTGCACCAGAGCTCAAATCAGGGTCACTTACACACGTTTGCTGCTACTCAACTTTTAGAGTTCATTTGGAAGCCTCAATTTAATATTCAGATGAAAGAATTGGGAGAAAGTCAAGCCAAGGCAATGCAGATCTCAGCTAGATATGGAAGAGATCTTGCAAGCTGAGATCTCCACCCACTGGAGAAAATTAACTGGGAATAAGCTTATGGGCAGTTCTTATTAAACAGGACCTTCAGATTAATTATTAATCTCAAGACAAACCAGACATAAGGTCTAAAAGCACCTTGTAGCTGGCAGCACAGATACGAGCTTTGAAGTGGACTTACCTTATCATTTCTTTCACATAGAAACTTTAACCTTTGAGCTCGCTTGTGCATAAATACTCCATCCAAATGTCCCGTCTCCACTGACCGGATCTCAATAGCTTTCTCTCCCCAGCCCATTATTTGATTGGAATGAATGTAGGCTGTCAAAAGGAAGTGTTTGGCAGGTGTTACAACTTGTGTTGAGTTAAATATTATGCAATGGGCAGAAAAGCTCTCATCAGCTGTTACTCAAAGCCTAAGCAGATCAATGGCAGAGCTCTGATGGCCCCGCGTGTGCCTGGAGGGAGAGCAGCCTTTTCAGAGCACTCTTCATCCAGAAATTGCTGAGCAATTTAAACAGAAGCAGCATCACTTCTTCTGATTTCGGAAGGTGAGGAGCTGGGCAGTGTTTTGCCTCCGTGGGTTGTGGAGCTGAGCAACAGCAGAGCCAGGAGAGCAATGCAAGGGCTCCCAGCTCCACACCCAGCCCCCCTCCACTCAACACAGTATCCCACCAGTGCAACAGCTTGCATTATCTTACATTTATCTTATACTTATACTCAGAAAGTTCAACTCTTCAAGAAATCACGTGCTTTTATTATGGAGGACCAAACTGCAGAAATTTAGCAATTGCATCTCATAGCTGCCTGAGGGAAATCCCCTTTGATAAAAGCCCAAATGACTCCATCTCAGCATTGTCGACTCCTCATCTTACTTGTGGCTTGTATTTTAAGCAGGTGAAGAGGAAGGGTTGACCTACCCACGGAAGTAGGCATTTCTCCCCACTGGAGCACCACGTCTTTAGTTATCCGCCCGTAGGTGTTCACATAGACACCCTCATCCTCGTAGCACACCAGCATCTCCATCCCGTCCGTCTTGGGCAGGATGACAATGGCGTGAGGAGTAATATTGCCCTGAATCTGCAGGTGAAACAGACCCTGAGAGTCAGGATTACACTGAATGGAGAGAGGGGAAGGGGGAAGAGAGCAGAGCACTGGGGGAAAAAAGCCCAAACCAACTAGGGAACAAAGCCCTCCCTCTGTTCCCCACACAGGCTTTCAGAGATAAGCCTGAAGGGGAATAAACGGTCATGTTTACCCTCCCATCAAAGCTGTCTGACACAGCAAGGATAAACAGGTTCAGCAATTACAGACAGATCACAACATATACGCCCCCAAGACTGATGGCTGACACTTGGCTGGAACACGAGTAAGTGACTGAGCTGATGAATCCATCACCAGTTCAAATCAAGGTAAATAAACTCAGAATTTTACAGGCAGTCCAGGAGTTTACAGGAGGAAATATCCCATTTTTTAGCAATCATCCTCTAGCTCCAAGGGCAGCTACACTGACTTTCTACCTATGTCTACCTTTCCATAGCTAAGACAACACAAAACCATCCCAAACTGCCCCAGTATTTCTCCCTCTGCTCTTGCCAGTTCTCACAAAGGAGACTGCTGCCTGGATCAGATTCAACAATTCCTGGATTTGTTTAGTGACACAGTTTCCCCTAGACAGTTTATCCTGGGCCAACAGCATGGCTTAAATGATCCAGCAAGAAAATCCTACCAAGGATACACTGCTCCATGCAGTAATGCAGTGTACAGAGAGGTTCTCCTTTCTGTGGGACACGGCAACCTTAAACTTTACTGCTCCTGCACGAGGACAGAAGCAGCCTGTGCAAATGATGAACATGAAGTGTGTGACAGCTCTGAGTCCTCTGTGAGTGAGCACAGCACTAGGGAATGTCACACCCATCGCTGGTCCCCCCTTCTGAGCCCCCAGGAGCCTGTCCAAACCTCGCCGGTGCCCCGTGTCCCTCAGGCAGCAGCACTGCCCGTGTACTCACGTGAGATGGTATATAGATATCATAGGAGTTCCCAGAATCTACATCAATCACATGGAAACCAGTGTGGGATCCAAAGATAACCTTCAGCCTCTGACCCTCTTCTACAGTGAGATCCACAAGCAACGGCTTGTGCTGGAGATCTGCAAAAGACTTTTATAATCCCTTCCATGAGCATCACAGAAAACCAACAAATCCCCGTTGCAGCAGTGTGATATGGTTTTGAAATCGTATTTGTTTGACTGTGTTTCCTACTGAATATGTGGTTATTTATACTCCTGCCTCTCTGTTCCCCTGTCAGATGCCTCAGAGGGTATTCCGCCATCCCGGCATCAGTGCCCACCCTTGCCAAGCACAGCTCTCTCTCACAGGAGCCCGAGGCCAACACAGGGATTTGGTCTCTAAAGGAAGGAGACAGCTGAATTTTACAGGAGCGTGTGTTCAGTCTCTCTCCGCAGAGATCCGTGACCACCCACCTCCTCTCTTGGCAGGGATCACTGCGCTGGTTTGGGCAGCTGAAATGAGTCAGGTTAGCAAAGACCTGCTTTTTCCTGCTCCATCTAACCTGCTGCATCAAGGCTGGGACCACACCCGGCCATGGATCAATGTCCCCATGGCTTAGGTGCTCAGCAGGACAGTGAAACACCCGTGGGGAGAGGAAAGGACTCCTGGCACTCTGTGCAAGGACCACTCTTGATTCCTCACAGGGAAAAACAGCGAGTGGCATTTCCCTCTCTCCCAACAGGTCCCTGCCTACAAGGCAAGGCAAGGATGTTCATCCCCCCCAGGCTGCAGGAGCAGCACCAGGAGCACCAACCAACACCCTCAGAGCCCATGGAAGTTGGATCCCAGGCCATCTCGATGCTGCTGAGCTCTCCATGTCACTGAGCCCACTTATTCTGGCTTTTGTTCAGAAAAAACAAATACAACCTAATACTGCATAAGTCCATTTGTGTTGGGAAGATGTAAAATGAGATTACTCAGCATGAACATCTCCACAAGGCATTGCCCCTTGTGACTTGTCTCTGCACAGAGCTTGGGATGAAAACTGCTCCAAAGGACTAAGTACAAAATACCCACTGGCAGGTTGGAGAGGAGGAAGGTCTCCCTGAGGAAACCGAGGTAGGTAAAAAGGGAGAAAAAAAGAGAGAGAAAGAGTGGGTCACTCTCCCAACCTTTCTGTCTTGAAACAGAATCCACACTGCAGAAGGGGAGAGGACCTTTCAAAATGAAAATAGACAATCATGCCAGCCTATTTTTGTACTGTATGTTAAAAACTAGTCAGAGGGGAAAAAAAAAACCAAACACAAAAACCCCATAAAAAACACCCACCAAAATCCCCAGCTCAATTTTACTCATATGCATTTGATCAGCTTTCTGCAAATTCCTCAAGTAAAGCCTGCGAGCATAAACTAATAATAACACTTCATTGTTGGCCGTAAGCAGAACGTATCCAGTCTCTTCAGCCAGCAAGGATCCCATCTCCCATGCCTGCCAGGCATCCTGAGAGCTCAGCTACACAAGCAAGATGCTTTTCTGCTCTGCAGAGTACAGAAATCTCATGCACTTACAATTACAGAGTGTAAAAGACAAACGTACCTTAAATGCCATAAACTTGTGATATGGTTTAGGAGCCCAAGCGTAGATCTCTACAGCGTTCTTTAAGGCAATCACCAAGAACTTGATTCTTTCATATTTCACTAAAATAAAAATAAACCCAATTTTAAAAACATTCACTCTCTTTCCTACAAATCTCCAGAACAGCTTCTATGGCCATCCCTCTGCTGATTCTCATTACATAGAGTCCACCTCATACATAAAGATGAACTCCAAATTTACTTGTGGCTATGATCTACCCATACTTTTAATATCAAATTGTCAGGTCAGAACTAAGACTAGAGAACAAAACCACATCTCTTCAGACATTTATTTCCACTCACCGACTTTGTAGTGGATGCATCCCTCCAGGTCCCCAACGGTGATCCAGCCCTGCTTCTTCTCCACCTCAGGGTCATTGTGTAAAATCCTGTTTCTCAGCCAGGACAGGTAGTACACACGCAGCTTGTTCTTCTTTCCTGTTGGCAAAGGAAATGTCCCTGTCAGAGCAGAGCACGTTTGCATGGGCCATCTTGAGGTTTCAGTGCTTATTTTCAATCACAAGGTGATTGAATTCAAGTCCATTCCATGATAAAAGTAATATAAATAGTAATGGAAAATAGTAATTTAGTTGTTGTGTTGGGTTTTTCCTTGGGAAGAAATATATGGAAAGCAAAGCCCAGACCTCTGTCTCACAGGCTGCAGGCAGACACTGGAAAAGCCAGGTTTTTGCTTCCCACAGGCTGGAAATATTCCTTTTCTTATAAATCAGTGTTCACAGAGGGACAGTGGGGCTCAGTGGGGCAGTGACCCCAACCCTCCTAGAGCTCAAAGCTTATCCAACCACTCAGCTGCCTGGTTTCTTCCCTTTCCCCTCCTTCATACAACATTAATTCCACCCTGGAGATGCGACAGGAGCTCCTTGGCCTGCGACAGGCACTGCTGTTTGCCAGCAAGGCTGGTGCTGGGCTCTGCAATGCTGAGGGGCTGCCAAATTTCTGCACGGCTGCCTGCTCGTGGATGGCTGTGACATGGCTGCAAAATCCCTGTGGCTGCAGAGCCCCTGTCACAGGGACAGGACACAGCCCACTCTGAGCCTGGTGGGACGGGACCCAAATGATAAACCCGGGCTGCTCACACGTTTCCACAAGTCCCCAGGACTCATTCGCAGCATCTTCTTGGGGTTTAGTACTCCCCCCACTGATTTTCCAGCTGTACTAAACCCCTTATCCCTACAGCTGTATCCCAAAACCACAGGGGAGCTGCAGACCAAGGTAAATAAACGATGGAGCACTGAGTTTGGAGCTCTGTCTGCATGGAGGGAGCAGGAATTTGCAGGGGAATGCAGAGCAAGGCCAGGGGGTGTTAACAATGTGAAAGTAAACAGAAGGGTGATACCAAGCAATTTCCTAATGAGCACTTCTCTCGCTGCCCTCCTTGAGCTTTGTGGGACAGGTATCAGCAGGAGAAGGCTCTGCCCTGGCTCTGCCACCTGTGAGCTCCTCAGGGCTGCTCTGCAGGAGGATGCTGGGTGCTCTCCTTGGAGATCAGACAAGAGAGGTTTTGATTTTTTTGCCAGAAATCACCCCATAAGCCTGACATGAGCACTCTGGAGCTCCCAGCTAAACAAGGGGACAGTGAAAAGCCTGTGGCCCTCACGATGCTTGGGACAGCCTGAGCACAGCCATGGTCTGAACTGGAAATCTGAAGCCGTGGATGATGGCTCCCTCAGCCAGAGCCAAAGAGACCCAAAAGCAGAGCTCTCTGCCCCCTCGAGCTGTGACTACCTGCCTTGCCTGTATCCTGCACCTCCCCTGCCCTGCTAAAGGAGGCTGGAGGAGAAGTGCAGTCAGCAGGTGAAGGGAGCAAACTCTCCTGAAGGCAGATTTAACTAATTTGATTCCAGAATAAACCACCTCCAGCTCCCCTGGGAGCTTCCCTCTGACATCAGTGAGCAGGTTTTGTCTGAGCTGGAACCACTCGGGGCTTGCGGCCGAGCAGGTGAATGACGGGGTGGAAACACGAGAGGAGCACCTGATATTGTCACGAGGACGTTGAGGCCCTCGAGGACGTCCATCTGCTGGAATCGCCGCCTGTTGATGAGGTTGTAGACCTTGCCCTGCCCACTTCGATCCAGCAGCATCAGGCCGTTCTCCGTGCCCACCAGCAGGTTCACACCTGGAGAGGAGAGGGCCATGGGCGCCGGGAACCACGGCTGCTCCCAAGGACAGCACCCTGAGCTCGTCTCTGCTGCCACCAAAAGTGTGGCCAACCCAGCCAAGGCTGGGACCTGCCCACGGACAGGAAGGGTCACTCCTAGGCTGCAGGGGGACGTGAGCCTTGGGGGATGGAGAAGGGGCCAAGCAGAGGCAGGGGCTGGGTGCTGCGCTGACACGTTCCCGTCCCAGCACCACGGGCTCCCGGGAGGGAGGGCCGGGCGTGCCTGGGGCTTACCCCAGAGAGCAGCACAGAGAATCTCCGAGTTGAAGCGCTTCTTGTACTTGCGGATCTCCGGGGTGTCGCTGTGGGGGCGGATGTTGGTGGGGTTCACGTTCACCACCGAGATCTTCCGCGCCTCGTTCAGCTTGGCCTGCTCCTGCCTGAGCAGCTCGCTGGTGAACAGGGCTGGCGAGGAAACACAAGAGGACAGGGAGGGGTGATGGGTTAACTGTTCTGTCACCTCTTTTTTTGGGACAGAATGGCAATACTTGGGTTATTTCTCCATGGGGGAGTCATCCCTGTGTTACAAGACATCAGTTTGCCCAAGCAGACGCAGACGGGAGGGTGGATTTCTGCTGCTCCCTGCTTCCTCCCAGACCTTTCTGGTGGCATTTTGCTGGTGGGGGAGAAGAAGTTGGATGGCAACTGGAGAGGACAAGGACACAGATAGGAGCTATGTTTGGACAAGAGTGTAAGTGAAATATGAGAGAGGTTCACTGGGGTTATTCAGGCTCCCTGACCTGCTTTGCACAAGGCCCTCCCCTCTAAAACTGGCCACATTGCCTCCTACCAGTAGCAGATGACTCTTCATCCTCATCTTCATCTTCATCAGTAGGCGAGGTCTGATACACCCTGGTGTCCACAAAGGGGGTGAAAGAGGCTTTGGTGCTACTTCCCATACCATACTGGAAAACAAACAGCAAAGAGAGAGCTCAGAGCACAGAAATAACAGTAAGTTTGTGCATCTGTGTACATGTAAGACTTTCTAATTAGCAAACAGTGCCTGCCTCTGCGGTGCCCTTTTTGAGCCCTCTATGAACACCTGCTCCTCCTCCCCATAACTAATCAGAAACAAACATTTAATTGGATTTCTGAGTGTCTGTGAGCAAAAGAAAATGGGAGGAGCAGGGCCTGGCTCTGCTCTCGCAGGCAGAAGCACAGCCATGAGGACAGTCAGCAGAGAAGCCACAGGGCCAGAGGCAAAAGCCAATGCAGGTAAAAACCAGTCGAGAATCACAGAATCATTTAGACTGGAGCAGACCTTTAAGACCATCAATCCACCTGTTTACTTGTCTGCATGTCACACACATGCCTTAAAACCTCTCTGGGACATCAGGCAGGCGAGGGTTTGCTTTTCCCACTTTCCCATTGCAGCCGAGGTTGGCAGGATGGTGCTGGGACCCCCTCTGAAGCCCTGGCCTGGGGCAGCTGGCACAGTTTTAAACTGTCCCCAGCATTTCAAGTGGGACTGCAGAAAGGGGCATTTCTAAGTTAACAAAACTTAACCTGAGGGTATCACAGGGAATGTCAGAGCCAATACTTTGCTGAGGGCATCTGGGGTGAACAAACTGCAGTGTCACATTGCTTTCTTTTTAAAACCATCGCTTTAAGGCAGAAAACGAGGCTAAGACCTCCTTCCAAGCAAAAGGAAATCCTTGCCTTTGGAGTCAAAGTGATGTGAATTCCCCCTTCTTTGAGCAGCTTATCCCTCCCACTCCAGCATTTACCCAGGACACGCTTTATGGATGAGCTCAGTTTAGAGCTGCAACAGCACCAAAACCAGCTCACTCTGCAGCACCACTACAGCTCACACTTTTCTTCTCTGGGACATTGTCCTTTTTCTGAAATAAATCTTCCTCAGCTTTCACCTGGTCACCAAGCCCCGGCTGCTCCCCATGCCCACTGCCACAGTCCCCGTGTGACAGCTGCCCTGGGGACAAGTCCGTGGGGAGATGTGCCACGGGGAACACCACCACCCCAGCACATCCCCACTGAACCCAGGCTGGGCCTGCCCCTGTCCTCCAGCGGGCTACAAAAGGTTTCAGGGGCACAAAAAACCAGGTGTAGGAGCAGCTTCGTGGCTCGAGACCTCTCCAAGCATTTTGGGGCTGGCATCCATGGGTGGGCCAGCATCCATTCCAAAATCATGCTGCACACATCCTGCTTCCCTCCCAAGCCTATTCCCTGACAGCCTGGCTGTTTCCATAGAAACAGGATGGATTTCTAAACAGAACACGGTAACCGAGGCCCACGGAAGGAGTTAACAGCCTGCGGCAGGGAAGGCTGCGGGCACAGATAGCACTACTTTGGGCTTCTCTCCTATCCAAGAAATACACAGATCTTTTCCCTGTGCTGGATGTCCTTCCCATACAACAACAGCAATTTAAGGAAGAGAAGATTTCAGTATTTGCAGGGATTTCCAGATGAGAGCAGGTGCTTTCCAGCAAAGGAATTACGAAGAAATCCCTCATCCCAATGCACCAAGCATTCTTCCTTGCTCACATTCAGTTTTTCTCCTCAGAAGCTGACATTTTAATAGCTTCCAAGTCTTGATATTTAAATATTAAGACTTCATCTTCCTCCAGGTCCTATTCAACAGCCTCTAAACCTGTGTGGTGGCTTACAAAGAGCATCAAGCTGCAGGCTGAGGTCGTGCTCGCATGAGTCACCTGGAAGCCCGTGAACAAAATCCCCAAGTTTCCACTCACACCCACTCCCTGCTCAGTCAACTCTAAAAATACAGTTTTAGAAATGGAAAAGATCTTTTTGGTTGATACTCTATAAAGGAATAAATCTAAACCAAATCCCAGGCTGCATTTCAGCAGCCCCAGGATGACCGTGGAAGGTGTTACTTTCAGGATCGACTCCCTCATTGCTGCTTTTAATGCCAGCGAGGAAATGGATGAAAACTTGAGGTCAAGTCAGGCACCATCTGTTCTTACGCTTTATCAATGCCCAATTCCAAGAAATTTTTATTTTTATACTGCTAGTAAAAGTATACCATAAACAGAGAACATCATTTCTCTGAAAGAACATAGGATGGCAGAACTTTTGAAGTACAATCCACAAAATGAAACAAAAACATTAAATACAATAGCTTAATTAGCACCAAATGGGTTGATTTCTCAGGGGAAAAGAGAACTGTGTCTGGTTCCCACAGCTAGGGGTGGTGAGCAGGACACATCAGTCCCCTTAGTTTATTTGTCACATCTTGTACTGTCTAAGACTTTTTACACTTTATACAATTTTAATGTTCCATCATGTCCCTGTAAAACACCTACCAGAGAGAAACATTTTGCCATGACAGGAAACACATGATTTTAAAAGTGTGCAGGCTTTTTCCTGCTCTGAAGAATGATCTGGAATTTTGTTGGCTTTGGTTTTTGGTAACCTTTTCAGTCATGATAATTATCAGAGGCTGCACAGATGGAAGCTGGGCCCAGTTGAAGCTAACAGCATCACTGGCTCTCAGCACTTCCTTTTATATCCAAGTGTCAAACAAAAATGGGGCTTTCTCATCAGCTGGCAGCACTCGTGTCACACCACCAGAACTCCAGCTGGTGGGCTTGAAAGACCTAATAAATCTTTCTCCCATCAGCCACAGATCCCTATAGCAGCAACCCATCCGATGCCCTCGTATTTCCACTACACTCACCCACGTGGACCAGAAACGGAGAGAGGGAAGAGCCAAGAAAGCCAGGGAGGAAAGCAGGAGAGCCCCGTCAGGGGGCAGAGATGTTAATACTTGATTTAAAAGCGATGCAAAGGAGAAAGAGGAGCCCCCCACCACCTACTTCAGGCACCGAGTCCATGTCCTGCGCATGCGTGGAGACTCGCCCCAGGGCCTCGGTCGGCGTGCCCGCCGGCGAGTGGCTTTGCTGCACCAGGTCAGGCAGATTGATGTGACCTGCAAAGCCATTGCTGGCTGCGTGGCCAGAACGCTTTTTTTCACCAGAGGTCTGCAGAGACACAAGGCATGAGGAAGAAAGAGAAGGGGGGGGGAGAGGGAAGAGAAAAAAACCAAACAAAACTAAGTTGTCAGCAGTCCCCCGGCTCCCAGAGCAAGCGCAGGAGAAGGACCCTCTCTGTTCCATCCCCATGCAGCCTGGCAAGCAGCAAACCAACCCCCCGCTCCAGGAGAATTAAAGACAGGATTAATGACAAAGTCAATACAGAGTAATTAGCCACGAAACAGCGAGAGAAGCCTGACCACTGCTGTATGGAGACAAGGAATGTAGGGCAGATTCTGTGCTTGCCCCTATGGGTGCAAACCTCGTGGCCAGCTCTCCTCCCACATGGCCACCGGTGACAGCAGAATCCGAGCCCTCCATCAGCGTTAGCCTGGACAGCTTTGCACAGCTATGGCAAAGAGCAGCCTGACTGCAAGTGCCAGCACAGCCCTGTCCCATGTTTCTGTGACCCAAACCAGCAGTGAACAGCAGCAGCAGCGGCGCAGGAGTGGCAGAGCCACCGGCAGCTCGCCCTGCACACGAGGCTCCTTGGGTTTCTCCAGGGTTCCCCTGCTTCTCCATCCCCTCCCTGTGCAAGGCAGGTACTGGGAAGTTTTGTCCTTCCTTATTTTGCCATTTTGATGAGTCTCACCTATCTGGAGCACATCATGAGACTGTCACAGAGATTCACCCCTTTACTGGGATTAGTGGAAACTCCAACTGGGCTCACCAAGCCCCTGACTAGTCCTGATAACATTTATCTTTTGATTGCTCACTACCATCACCTTCAACCTTGCCATCCCACCAAAGAGTGAAAAGCCCTTTGCCCAAAGCCCACTGACCTCAGTGAGACCATCCTCTGATGGCTGTGGTGGTGAGGAGGGGAAAAACAGTAAACACTCAGCACAAGGCTACACTGTGGATTTCTTATCACACTTTCTCTCCTCAGTGGTGTTTTCCAGCTGCTTGTCTTGCTCATGGCTTTTAAACCCTTCTGCATCCCATTTCTCACACAGCCTCACTGGCACAGCACAGGTTTTACTGTTGTGATGCTGAACACAAGCTCATTTCAGGAACAGCTGCCTGTTACACAGGGCTTGTTCTCCCACTCACCCACATCACCCTCCCTGATTCAGGGGTTTGCAGAGCTGTGGGACCCCTGCTCTGAACAGCTCCAGCCCAGTGAGGGATGAGGTGGACTGTATTACTACCCCCTCCAAAACTGATGGGGAAAGGCAGCAAACATGCTGTGACTTCTTTTGCTAACTCCTTCCTCTCTTTCAAAGTTGCATTCATCTTTTTCCTTCATATGTGAATATTTTAGATAAATGGAATTAAGAACTAAAATGCTGCTCAAGTCTCGTTTGCGTTCGACCTAAACATCTGTCCTTTATGATTGCTGCCTCCAAGCTCCCCTCCCTCCTTCTCCTCTCCCATTCACCTCCCTTATGTGCCAGTGAGACGGTGACTTCCCTGTTCCGTAACTGCATCCCTACCAGGGCCTCCTGCCCTCTCACCAGGAGTCCAGCTGTCCATCTGCATTTCCAGCAGCATCACCAGAACGTGCCAGCTACTGGGAAACCGAGAAACACCGAGGGAGATCTTCCCCAGCCACTGAAGGTGCCTCCTCTGCCTCACTCCTGCAGTACCATCCATCAGCACTGCTCCCACCACAGCCTCATCCCAGCACTGGGGCTGGGGACGAGGGCTCATATCCATCTGAGATGCCCAGTGCTGCCCACAGCGGGCTCTCAGCAGCACCAGCCTCTGCTACAAGCCCCCAAATGTTCTACAAACGCTGCACGGCTCTAGGAGTCACACGGTGGCAAAGGCTGGGGAAGAAGAGGGGAAACTTTGGGCCAGTTCCAAGTGAATTAACTAAACGCTGTAAATTGAAGGTAACTCCTGCTGCCCGGAGCCATGGTGGGGTTACAGCACAGCCATTTGCAGGAGCCTCCTCCCCGCCGTGCCCCGGCACTGCCATTCACTGCTGTTTGTAGTTCCGAGAAACATTTGCACTTGTCACATTTGCTCCGAGTGTAAATTGCATTAACGAGAGCGCTAACGAGCACAATTTACTCCGTCATTTTGTGTTCCGGACACACAGCACTGTTAGTTTTTGTGCTTACATGGGCAAAACCTCCTGAAGATGCTCCATGGCAGTGTTTGTTTTACAACTTACCTCCCTCACCATTAAAGTCCCTTCCCTTGAAATATTGCTAAACGTATCTGCGTGGGAAGTCTCTAGCCCGTGGGTTGTCACCATTCCCAGGTTGTACGGCTCGTTGCTTCCAGGAATTCCTGTTGGTCTGGGGATAGAATGGAAAAGCATTAATGATGAATATTTCTTTTGCTAAACTAGATGAAAAATCCTCTAGTGCAGTATTGTTTCAGTAAGGGTAAGGCTCTGTATCTCACAGGAGAAAGAGTTGGAAAAATACGTCCACTTGGATGTATGGGGAAATGATTGATGCTGCCAGAAAAACAGGGCCAGGGTCAGGTGGATAAACTACAGATACAGCACAGAGATCAAAGAGAGGGACCATTCTCTTTCTCATCCCAAGGTGTCCTGAGAGGAGTACTGATGAACAGGTAACAAGGAGTGGCACTCCTGCTCTGCTTTATGTTGTTTTTCTCTACTTAAAAAAGCTACAGAAACCCAACACTTACTCCCTTTATTCCCCATCTCAACTGCTGAAAAGGGAACACCAGAGCACCTGATGGCAAATAACAAAGGAGGGGACTAGGTTTGGAGAAGGTGTGGGCAGGAGGACAAGTTGTGTCCTGTAGCTTTCTGCTGTTTTCCAGGTGAAAACATAGCCCTAACCGTGGTTTCACCTTGAAATTTCCATGCTCCTATCTCAAGCAGGAGGCTGGAATTTATTACATTTTAGGACCGCTTGGATGTCACAGGTGCTGAGCAGCCCCCATTACTTTACTATTACATTCTTGGCAGCCTGGCTGCTTAAATATAACTCGAGCAAATCCACAAGCAAATGACAAGCACCCCTGGATTATCAAACCTGTTACTTTGCATTTAAAAGCCACACAGATTACTCGCTCCCATCAGTGTGAGGCAATGTACTCTTTAACTCCGTGCACAGCAGCAAGCTTGGAGGCTTGTGAGGGAGCCTGGTCGGCGAAAAGCCAAAACAAGCCTGCACTGATCATGGGGTTACTGGTCCAAGGTGAGATCTGAGCCCCAGGGACCCCGAGGTGGGACTGGCTCCTTGCCTGCATCGTGTCAAACCTACAACTGGACAAGCATCACAAAGGCACTCCAGACAACAGCGTGCCATATTCCTACAGCACCTTTCATGTGAGGAGCTCACACCTCCCTGCCATTAGCCTTTCACCAAAGGATGAGAAAATAGCACAGTTATTCCAGTTTTAAAGTAAGAAAGCAGGGCCAGAGGAGGTTATGTTAATTTTGAGACTGTACAGCCAGTGAATGAATGGCTGTGGTAGCCTTGAGGTCCCAAATTTCATCAGGGCAGTTTCCACATCATCCTGCAAGAATTCCCCGGCCACAGGCAAGAGTTGGCTTGCACAGCTCAAGGAGAGGGAGCTGAAGGGAGTCGTCAGATGGAGAAATGGTATCTCCAGAGGTGGACAGAATAAACAATCCCTCCTATCCACTGGGACACAAAGCAACGGATAGGTTTATCCTGCAGCAGGAGAGACCTGGATAGAGCTGGAACGAAGAGCAGCCAAATGTTCAGGGAAGATACGCAGGGAAGTTTAAACATGGGTTACACAAAGATCACTCAGAAGGTGCAGCAGGAGATGAGATGATCTCTCCCGGCCCCACTTTGCAATGACAAACACTGAACACAGAAAAATAAATCTCTGACAAAAAACCACCTAAGTACATCGAGGCTGAACTCGAGTTAAGGTCCCTTTTGTGAAATAAGGGTGTAACTCAGAGCATTTGCTTTCTTTTTCCCCAGACATGGGCCAGTGCAGCTCTGCCTGCAGACACCCCTGCACCTCCACCCTTTGTCTCTGGGACAAGACAGACAGGACATTAAGGGACATGTGGCATTGGGCTGGCAGGGGCTGGGGGCATCCAGCTCACCGCTGTGCCTGTCATCCCCCCCATGTGGCTGCAAGGCATCCAGGGAGACATTTATCCACTGGGAAGTGCTGTGTCAAACCCAAGGTGTCTGAAGAAGGATGTCAGCACAGATTAACCACTCCTGAGTAAACTCCTCTTCCATGAGCAGCTTGGGGCCCCTTCTCGCACGCCTGACTGCCCACCCGGCTGCTGCACATTGAGAGCCATCCCTCTGCCTCCTGACTTGCTCCAACCAACTCCAAGAGCTCTGTTTTAATTCTTCTGCTGGAAGGAAGCTCCAACCCAGGAGCTTGGCACTCTGAATAACAGGGACCCAAGGAAACATGGTTTCCCTGCCACTGAGAGGGCTTCTGTGCTGCTCCATGCCTCATCACCATGAATCAGAGAATCAAGGAATTGTTTAAGTTGAAAAAGACCTCTAAATTCTTTTGAGTCCAACCATTCACCCAGCACCATCATGCTCACGGCTAAACCATGTTCCTGAAGCCAGGTATGCCTATATTGACTACAACTCATTTAGCAGGAAAAATGGAAATTAACTGATTAAAATGATCTCCTGAAACCTTCCCATAGCTCCTCTGCAAATTCCAAGGGGCAGAATTCAGATCCTGCTGCCAGGCAGAGACCTCCAGAAATGCCCCTGCAAAGCACTGGGTGGGAAGCCTGAGCAGGGATGCTCCAGGAACTCTCTCTGCATGGCAACAGCTCCCTGTGAGTGTTGAAGCTGTGCTGCCCTGATCTGGAGAGACTCAAAAGCACAAGTGTCCCGTGGGACACAACAGTCTGCTGACCTCTTCATCTCACCACTTTAACCCACCAACACTGACTGAGCCAAGGGCAGAAATCCAAGACAAAGATTCAGGATTATTACAGTCCTGGCTCCACCAGTCCGCACTGGGCAGGCCACCAAGTACTGACACTTTAGCATGGCTTAATTTGGGGCAAGAGCAGGCTCGAGAGCAGGCAGAGATTTAACACACCCATTCCACGGGCAGGACCCATGGTGTGGATGAGGTCACCTGTGCCCACTCTGGCCAAAAACCCGCTTGGCTCCTCAGCAGGAACAGCTCCATCAGCTTTGAGCCAACATTCACTGAATATGCAGCGGAAATAGCTCAGTTTTACCCATTAATTATCTCTAGTTTGGAACAGGAAGAACACTCGTGAGTATATCATCCCTTGCAACCTTGATGCTGTTCCCAGTGCCAGCCACCAAACACGGACACATCCTTTATCACAGCCACTGCTCCTCCAGGCTGAGACACACCAGAGTTTCACCTCCAGGCCAAGACACATCAGGGTTTCACCTCCAGAAAAACACACCCCAAGGTGTTTCATGGTTTGCCCTTCCAAAAGAAAGCTTTCCTCACATGAGCCGTGGGATGTCGCTGACAGGCACGGTCCCATCATGTGTCTCGTTCTCCCCATCCTCCTCCTCCTCCTCGCTGCTCTCCGACTCCTCGCTGGAGGAGGAATAGTCCGTCACCTTCTTCAGGGGCCGGTTGGTTTCTTCGATGCGCAGCTCCCTCAACTCTTTGGCTAAAGCCGTCAGATCCTAAAGGGGATGGGGGCAAGGAAACAAGGAAGCGATGGCTGTTACCTTCAGAGCAAGGAGAACATCACATACATCTCTCCAAAAGCCAATGCTAACAGCACGAGCAACAAGAAATAGCTTTACAGAGTCGTTACAAACATGAGACAAACGTAAGACAATGTTTGTAGCATGTAGCATTTATTAAACAAAACAAAACTGGTTTACGCTCACTGAAAAGTCAATAGCCAACCTCTTCTTTTTCTCTTTGGAACGTGTATGTGCATATATATACACACACTTATATGTATATACACGACAAAATTATATTTGTTGGAAAAGGTGAAGTTCAGTCACCATCATAGTAAACTGGAAAACAACGTCACTTCAAAGATTGGCTCGGAGAATTTCTCCTGCAGGGTGTTCTCTTCTTTCAAACTTCTCAAAGAGACCCCGTAATGGTATTTATTCTGTAATAAATGCATTTGGGAAGGAAGCAATGACAGCATCTCCCATGGAGTGGTGCAATCCCCACGTCAAGAGCTGCTTCCATGGTGAGTCTCCGCTGTCGGGTGGCTGCCGAGAGGCGGTGAGGAGCACGAGGAGAAGCGCCCAGCTCAGCCAGACTTTGGAGTCACAGCTCTGAGTCAGCCACACGATCAAAAAATAATAATAATAATAACAAAAAAATAAATCCCTCAGCGGGACCCATTAAGCACTTTATGTGAAATGTGGCAGCCTACAAGCTAAGGGAAAAATAAAATAAAAAAAAAAAGCCTTGAAACAAGAAAAAAGATAGGAGCAGTCCCAAAGCCTAGTCATAATTTTTCAGTTTACCATGACTTTGATGAGGTCTCAGACCCGACAGTCATATAAAATAGACACTGCTATTTCAAAACAAGGAACATGGCAGGCACCGTGTAGAAAAGAGACTTTTTGTTATCTTACATGCTTTTATAGCAATGCAGGGGGAAGCAGTAGGGCAGAAAAGCATGAGAGCTCGAATTAGAATGGGTTAGAGAACTCTGTTGCACAAGACATGCACATGACGAACAAAGCATCGCAATTGTCAGTCTTACCATTTCTCCCTATATTAGTGACCGAGGTAGGCATCAGTGCATTCGGTCAGAGATAAAGGATTAGGGAGAAAGAAACTCATTGAAAAAGACTAAATTCCACAACTGTCTTACGGCCATACTCGCATTTACTGCATTTCCAGTTTACCGTTCCAGCACGGCGACTACGGCAAAATTAATTATGGTTGCAAAAGGAGCTCTTAAAATCTATCCTGTTGACACGTGAAGAAAAGGATGGAAAAGCTCTATGGCTGAGATGCAAACCCAGTTCATTTTTTAATGGTGAGGCAGGAATGTTTTGTAAGCAATCTGTGCTTTGGTTGCTGATGTCCCACACCTCCCGGCGGGCTCCCACCGGTGACAGCCGCACATTCTGCTCCCAGGTCTGCCCTGCCCGGCCTCGGATGTACAGACTCCCCTGGGTATGGGAGAGCTTTGCATCAGACCCAGAAGTATTAGTATACCAAGAAAGGCCTTGGGTTTTTTTTAAAGAAATTGGTCAATCCCTGTTTCAACAGCAGGTACCTGTGATGGGTTTTATATGGGTTGTTCTGCCTGGAGAAGAGAAGGCTCCACAGGGAGACCTCAGAGCACCTTCCAGTACCTAAAGAGGCTCCAGTAGAGTTGGAGAGGAACTTTGGACAAGGGTATGGAGTGACAGGACAAGGGGGAATGGCTTCAAACTGATAGAGGGTAGGTTTAGATTAGGTATTTGGAAGAAATTCTTTATTCGGACTGTGGTGAGGCCCTGGCACAGGTTGCCCAGGGAAGCTGTGGCTGCCCCATCCCTGGAAATGTTCAAGGCCAGGATGGATGGGGCTTTGAGCTACCCGGGACACTGGAAGGTGTCCCTGCTTATGGACAGGGTGGGGTGGCAACAAGATGAACTTTAAGGTCCCTTCCAACCCAAACCATTCTCTGATTCTGTAGTTCTGTATCCCTCCAAAAGCTCTCTGTACCTTTAAAGAAAAGCTCTTTATCATGATTAAAGAGAGACTGTGGTATTTCAAGAGTTCCTTTTCAATGCCAACATGTTTGGGATTGAAATAGAGTCAAATCTGCAGTCACGACAACTAATTATTTTAATTAGCACTGTAGCAGCTTCTATGATACGACTGCTTCTTTGCCTAAATAAGAATCAGTGACAATTTCAGCAGCTTAACAATGCTTTCCATTTAGAGTATCAAACATGCTCTTTATGGAGCACTTGCCTTTGAATTGGATTAGAGCCTCTCACTTTAAAAGGGATTTTAGGACTGTGTAAGAGCCTCTTAGAACTGCAGCTGGACTTCTGCAGCACAGGACTAGCACTGAACTCCTCCCTATCACAGCACTGGACTGTGAAAATTACTTCTTTTTCACACCTTCCATTTCTAACATGCTTCAAGGCACCCTATCAGCCTTCTTTGGCCATCGCTAGCAGATAGTCAAGTATTTTAAACATCAGCTTAATTACTTTTTAGTAACTAATTTGGAATTTATAAGAGCAATAATACTCCCAGACAATATCATCAGATAACTCCTATTTCCTAGTTAAAGCTTTGCCTTGGGATGGTTAATTCTTTGATGCTATCATTTTCTGTAAGTAATGAGCACTTTGTAGGATTAAACAGCTTCACGGAGTACTCTTGGACCAAAAACAATCTGACAACTAGAGCCAAAGTGCTCTGTAGTTCCACCCATGTTCCAAGTGTTATTACTGAGGGTGACATAATACGTAAGTTAGTGGTGTCAGTGCTCTTTAATTAGTTTTAATTACAAAGCCTTCTTTAGATTTAGTATTTGCTGGAATCAAGTCAGATTGGTTTCCGAAATCACATCACTCCTTGAGCCTGAATTTAGCACACACGCTGCCTCTATTTAGACACTGATTTATGTGCTTTTTTCTTAACAAAGCACCTCATTAAACAAAATGTATTGCTCATATTTTATCCAAGAGAACAAGTTAACTAACCAGCACATCTTCCTTCTTTCATATCCTCTATTTGTAGAGAAAAGAGGCTGCAGGAGAGGCTGCTGAAACCAATGCTTTCCACTACAGCCCTGCAGTTACCAGTATCAGCAGTGAGCACAGCAATGCGTGTGTGAGGGAAGTTAAATGTTAAATCAGGAATGCTGGGTCTTTTCCCATGAATGTTTAAACACTCACCACTGCCAGATGCACATTTAAAGTACTTTCATGTGAAAAAGGTGTAGTTCAGGACTCTCATTTTTTAAGCAGATGAATGAGGACCAGCATTGCCATCAAGATCCAAGATGGCTCTGCTGACTCTGGCTTTGCCGTGGATGCTGGTCCGTGAGAACGAACAACCCACTGTGCTTCCACTGCTGTTTTCCAAGTGCCTTCATTTGAATTAGGCTGAGAACACGTTTTAACCAGCACTTGATGGCCCCACTGAAATCAGCGGGTGGCCGGGGGCTGTGGCTGAGAGCAGAATGTGGTGAGGGGTCCAGGCTGTCCAGAACCTCCTCCACCGGCACGAGAAACCTCCACTCTCGCTCCTTCTCTTTCCAACACGCCGAACAACGGCAGCACCACGTGCTCCCCCACGTGAACGCCGGGATGCCTCTGCCCTGGCCTCCATGCAAGTGGTGTGGCCAGCGGGTTTTGGGCAGCCCAGGGCTGAGCAGAGCACACACCAGCAGTGCTGTCCCCTCCCCGCGGGCGGGCTCCCGACGCCGGAACGCCACCGGTTCGCTCTCCCGTCCGACCCGAGATCGCATCGCCGCCTTTATCAACGCCAGCACCAAGAAAACCCAGCTCGGAATTAAGCACTAACTAGTCAACCTTGCATAGGCATGACCCACTGAGAAAAGATATCACTAACCTCATCTATAGCTTTCTTATAGCTCTGTGGGTAAAGGAAGAATAATCAGCATCAGAGGAAACAGATCGGGACAGGAAAAAGCCAGAGGAAGGGCAAGCAGGTTAGAAATAAAATTAGAATTGTTAGCTCAACGCTGTGGAGTGTAGAGAAAAAAAACATCATCAACAAAACATTAATACACATTAAAATAGAGAAGCAGTGGAAATTCATATTGTTATTAGGCCGACTCTGCAGTTTTAAGATACAAATGTCAACAGCATTAAACCAGGAGGAAACACTTCGGATGAGATTTTGCTCAGACTATTAGAAGGGGAGTGTACAGAGACCACTACCAGGTGGGGTTTAAAGCTGGGAAGGCTGTTGGGGGCTGGTTGGTTCCCCAGCCTTCCTGAGCAGAGCATCCCTCCACGGGTGCTGCGGAGGACATGCAGCACGGAACACAACAATGTGCCATCGGCCACCGCCGCGCCCAAGCTAGCAAAGCCCTTAAGCGTCTGCTTCGCCTGGAAACACAGGCTTAAGTGCTTTCCCCTAGGCTTGGGCTCCTGGTAAAAACTCATGCACTCTCTTAAGCATTCAAATCTCCCAGGGGCTCTCGCCGTACTGCTGCTTTCCAGTCTCTCTGCTGGAGCAGCAGCAGTACTAGCCTCGTTTTTGGGGTCCCCGCGGTTGTGCCACCGCACCGAAGGGAAACGTGGCCAAGCCAGCTGGCAGCATTCCCACGGGAGGTAACTGAGGACTCACAGCGGGTCGGCTCGGTCGTGTCACGTCCCTGTTGTCCTCCTGCTTGACCTTGGCGGGCTCATGGGAGAGCACAGGGGACCCTTCGGGCTTGGCGTTCCCTATGTGAAAGGCAGGTGGAGAGAGTGGGAATTAAAATGCTGCCGAAAGCCACCACTGCATCCTGTCACCTGGGACAGGTGGGCACAGGGGCTTCATCATCACTTTGTTTCTGCTGTCTTGAAAAACCTTCCCGCTCCTTTCTGCTTCTCCACCAACAGAGCAAGAGAAGCTAAAATCCTGCCCAGCCTCCACCGACAGCCCTCTTGCAGAGTTATTGCTCCTTTTCTACTGAAGAAACAAATTTACTTTGCAGAAGAGCAGGGCATGTGATAAATGAAAGCTCTGCAGCATCTGACATCGCTAGGACATTATTTGTCACGGGATTCCTCATTAGTAAAAACAAAACCAAACCCAAAATGACAATGGGTTACAAACTCCTTTTATTGACTACCTAGAGGAGTGATGATTTCAACAACAGACACATCATCTTATGGCCAAGTTGTAAAATATTGAAAGCATGGAGGCAGCATTTGTCTTAATGCTCTTCAGCCCTGGGGACTGGAAGCGTGGGGCTGTGCCAGAATGCAGACGTGTGGGGTGTATGGGCTGTGGCAACTCCACTGCCATTAAACAGGGGAACGGAACATCCTTAAGAGGGGCTCTAGGAAAGGAGGGAACAATTTGGCTATGAACATAAACCCCGTGCCAGCACTGCTGCCTGGTGAAAGCATTTGAGAGAAACCTTCTTACAGGCTACGTCACTCCTGTGATCCCATCTCAGGCACAAAGATGCAAGCGCCAAAAAAAATTTTGTATCAATTCAAAGTGAAACCCACTCCCAAAGAAACCATGTCAGAAGAGGTGCCCCTGGGTGGATGAAGACAGGAAGCACACTGGTTTGTTTTTTTTTTTGTTTAACCTAAAGCATAACACCCATCTCCTTTTGTATAGGCTACTTGGCAGTGTAAAGCCGTGGCCATCCTATATCAGCCTCCAGGGAAAAGGGGCTGTTGGCAACTCTGCAAGGCGGCCAGCAGGTCACAAAAACACATCAGAAATGATGGATCTTTTGATTTTTTAAATTTTTTAAAAAACAAGCATGAGATCACAGACCTCTTGCCCTTCCTGCTTGTCAGGAAGCCTCACAAAGCGTGCCCGGTGCCAAGGGATCTTTCCAAGCTCACCTCTGACTCTGTTGCGCTCGCTGGAGCCAGCCTGGGAGCCGGGCTGGGATCCACCCTGGGAGCTGGGCTGGGAGCTGGGAGTGCTGGAGCTGGAGGAGCTGCCACTGCTGGTCCTCTGCAAGGGGCTCTCCACGATGGTCTCTGTCCTCCTCAGGTCTGGGTTGCTGTGGGAGGACAAAACAGAGGGGCACCGTCAGCCAGGGTGGCACCCAGCCCCAGGGCTGCAGACCCTCCCCACACTGACAGGGGCAGCTGCAAAGGCCACCAGAGTCCTCCTCAGCTGGAGGAGACAGGGCTGAGGCCACCAATTTTGGGCGCACTACAACCACAACAAAAAAAATTGCCTAGAGAAGCTTTCTGCTCTTATTTTGTCAATTCTGGCCACAATTAAAAGATTCTTGCTCTGGGTTCCCTGTTTGTTGATTTGCAAAGCTGGAGTTACCTAATTAGCCACCAATATTCTTCACAAAAGCAGGAATTTGCAACACACTGTTAGACAGAGATTCTGGTTTGGCAAGGATCTCAAGTTTGCAACAAGGCTGCAGATCACCTGTGCCACTTATTCACAGTCCCCAGTTTTCATGGCTTCACTTCAAAATTGTATCAGATACCCACTTTTCCTCCTTGATTTCTCTCACCCTTGTGAACACAGATAAATCTAAAATAAAAAGTGCCCTTGATACACAAAGAGTGACTAATATCTCTCTGGGTATCAGATGCCTTTAGGAAATTAATTCTTATTTGGCATTGAAATGACATCAGAAGAGATGTTCATGCAGAGTTAGGCAATTTGGTTTTATACAATGTTTCTGGAAATGATCTTATTCAAAGTCCTCTTTAAAATGCATAGTAAATATTCCCTCATTTCTCACAACAGGGTGACAAATAAAGAGATTTTTTGTAATATTTACATTTACGCATGGGGAGAATCAAGAACCAGTAGGAGAAGTGGGGAAAAAGGAAAAATACATTACTGTGAGAGAAATGAAGTATGAAATATTTTCAGTGAATTCTTAAGTTTAATGGACATGTAGTAGCATCCTAATAATTTCCAATTTTCATCAAACTGAAGGCCTCCAGCTCATGCTGTATGGCTAAATTAACTAATGAAGTATATTTGAAAACTTTGGCAACTCATGTATTTACCTGCACTGACCAGGACTGGGACAGTGAGGCTGCAGGAAACACTGGGCAACCTTGAACTTGAATCCCGGACTCCCGTTATCCCTTTTACTTTCAATACCATCCGTTACAAGGACTAGGCAGTCCAATATCCCTCTGCATTTTAAACTGTCCTTCAAACAACAGCTAATTAAGAGAACAACATTTTCAAGAATTCAGAATGTTTCAGCCTTTGGCAAAGAAGAGCAACAAACCATGATATGTTTTTTTTTTTCTCTAATTGGGGGGAAAAAAAAAAGGAGAAACAAAAAATACTCTCCCTCCTACTGCTGCCCCTGCCAGCGACTCGGGGCTGCTGCCTGCGAGTGCTGAGGCACAGAGGGGGCACTGAGCTGGAAAGGGAGCAGTACGCTCAAACTGGTGACAGCACAACGATGAACATCCCCGTGTTCACTTTTTGACCTCACCCTCTGAGGACAAGGCAGGAAGAAGAAACCAAGGAGCTCCATCACGCCAGGCTAATTGGAACTCGCCTTTCTCCCGGGATCTGCCCGTCTGAGGTCTCGTTCTGCGAAGCAGAGACAAGCTCTCGCATGACTAAGCTGTGTTTTTCCCATCCAGCTCTGAGCAGAGCCTGTCAGCTCCCCTGCTCGTTTTAAACGTGCCCAGGGACAGCTGTGACACGGCAGAGATGGGACCGTGGGGGCAGCGCAGCACCCTCCTCGGGCGCTCACTGCTGTGCCAGAGAGCTGTGTCTGGCTAAGCTAAAGGCCTGAGTCCTGGGAAGCTGAAAGGAATTTAATCCTTGATCTACATCTAGAGAAGATCTCAGAAAGCTGTATGAGTGTCTGTCCTGCAGCACATTCCTCAGTCATTATCTGTGAAAAACCGCTCTGATGCTTAAGAAATGTATGGAATGTAAGACTGAGACGTCCCTGCTGGCTTACAGGGATCCACTGATATGCAAGAGGTGAGAACCAGGACCTTATTCCACTAATGGGAGCACCCAAACTCCGGTTTGGCTCCACAGCAGCAGATGCAGCATCCACCTGCAAACCCTGCAATGCCCAGGAATGCATTCAGCCAAGGGAGCAAACCCTCCACAGATCCCAGCGCTCGCAGCCGGGTCAGTACAAAACACTGATGGACACAAAAATTCATCCCAGAGACAAGAGAAGCTTTGCAGATGTCGTGGTGTTCCAGTCAGCTGAAGCAGGGCTAAACCCCAGCCCATGCCGGGGCTCCCAGCCGGGCGGTGCCGGGGGCAGTGCAGCACTGGCACGCTGGGATCGCTCCTGCCCATCCCCTCCACGTCCATACCTTGCCCGAATGGGCTGCGAGCCCAGCCGGGGCCCCAGGGCGCTGCCGTTGCCTGGGGAGTTCTTCCTTGCCAGGGCAGGGGATATGGAAGTGGTTCGTTGAGGCACCTGGAAGAGAACGGAGACATCTGCAGTCACCCAGTCTGGCACACCTGAGCCATCACGAGATCACCTTCCAGCACTGCCTTAAGGCTGATTTACAACTGATTTCCCGCTGAGAGAAAGGCAGTATTAAGAGCAATTATAAAATACAAGGCTCTCAGCTTTTAGAAAAGATCACTGGAGGGTGAGGCAGCAGCAAGCTGCAAAGGTGCCCTCAGGGATGCTCCTTGGCACAGGAGCCCCCAGAGCAGCCTGGCTACCACCAAACAGGGCACTTACTTCTAAAAGAAATGTATGCACACAAACACACACAAAATAGATATAATCTAAATCTAACAAAACCCATGAAAGTAATTTTTAAGGTAAAATTCAGACTGAAGTGCATTTCAACAGCCACAGCAGAGGTTTTCTATCTAGTTCAGATATGACACATGCCAGCAGACAGAAGGTGTTGACTGGTGGACAAACAAGAGGGTTGACAGTGGGAAGATCCAGACTGACCCACCTAACACTGGGATTAAACACTGTGACCTTCACTGAGCTTCAGATGCTGCTGCCAAAACCTTGCTGCTGGCAGAAGGGCTCAGCATAAACACCCAAAGCCAACCACAGCCTACAGGGGCTGTGACAGGTAACCCTGGAGCTCTGCCCCATCCCGTGGGAGCTTGGGCATCACTGCACAGCCACAGGTGCAGTGGCCTCATCCCCCAGCACCTCAGGTGATGTGGAGAGGCACGACAATACTCACCGTGCAGTACCTTGCACCAGGTAACACAGAGGCCAAGGGCTTGTCAGGATTAGCAAGAAAAAAGATTAGGCTTGGCTTTTTTTGAGAATAAACACACGGTTGCATTAGGCAAGATAAGAAAAGATTTAGAGAGCTGGCGATGCTTTAGACTCTGCAGCATCACCAGCTGCAGCTTGTCTCAGTACAAAGCAGCCTCCCCTCCAGGTAGGGTACTCTGCAGTCAGGACCTGGGGAGTTTTCCACCTTCCTCTGAAGCATCCAGCCGTAAGCACTGGCAGAAACAAGACCCCGGAGCACGGAGACAGCCGGTCCTGCCTCTTGGGGCAGTCCTTTCGTTCCTGCTTGCAAACACAAACCCACCTTGGGCAGTCCAGTGGGAAGTCAGGCTCCTCAGCGGTGGTACTGCCAACACGACAGCCCTGAATGTGATCTGGCGGGGACCCCTTCCGGAGTCCACGTTCCCTCAGCCGAGGGGGAAAATACTGCATGGTGCTGGAGAAGAGCTTTTCTCCCAGGAGCCACGGTCTCACCACACAGGGCATCACTGCGGCTGAGTGTCCTTCTCAAAGGACTCATGGCACAAGCCAACATTAAACTGCAGGGGCTTTTTTGTAATTAAGTTAAAACCAGGCAGCCGCCCTCCTGCACTATGGAGGAGCCAAGCACACAGACAGTTCCAGGAGCTGTTGGCTCGCTGCTCCTTCAGCAGAGCACTGATGTCCCCTCTCGCTTGGTGACAGCAGGAATAGGAGCATTATTAACACCCGTGACACCACCATAGATCCCTTGCACAGGGAGGCTTACCTGGTAGCTGTGACTTTGCTCTTAAAAAGGCAAGCCACTCACTTTGTAAATACATAAAATGCCTCTCAATCAGGGACAAATACTGCCTCCCTGTCACTAATCAATTTATAATCATTTCTCCTGCGTAAAAATCCTCCTGGCTGAGCACTGATTCACTGTAAGGGGAACTTTAATAGCCAGGTTATAATTCTTCCAAAGTGAAAGTGTATAAACAACACGATTAAAATACTGGTCCAGAAGAATCCTAATTAATGAGGTACTGCCAGCCACTGTCAAAATGTCAATGAATGTATAAAGCTGCTGGAGCCCTTACAAGTCTTCCATCAAATATTGATTGCAACTGGAGGCACGGTACTGGACTAAAAAGGACCCATCTCATTGACTTTGACAAATTTTATGTTCCTATAATTCTATTTGAGCAGAAGGTTGTTTTTTTATCTGAGGGAAAAGAGATTAATTTGTTTTGGCCTCTGTCTGGGCTCGAGAACTTTCTTTGCTGGAGGGCAGTGCGGTTTTGCAGCTACTTTGCAGCCAAGAGCAGCTCCCAGCATGTCCTGCAAACCCTGCCTCAGGAAATGCAGCCCCTGGGCAGGTCAGCACCTGCTGCAGAGCCTCGGCATGGGCTCAGCCCTGCCCACTCTGCTTTGCCAGAGGCACTCAGCTCTGGGACTGCCTCTGACGTGCTGAAAGTGAGGAGCGATTGTGTTACCTTTGGTGGAATGTCTTCCTCCTGCCGTAACCAAGAACTTCGGTCAAACTTTTCAATGCGAGGGGGCAGAGGAGGGTTTTCTGAGGTGGGGTCCGAGTTCTGCCTTGGCATCTCAGTGCGGTGAGAGGTCACCGTCAGAGCCTCCTGAAACCCAGCCAGTCCCTTTGCAGGCTGTTCATGCAGTGACTGAGACCCAGACAAGGAGCTTCCTTGGGATTTCACAGTGACCAGATGTGGAATCTAAGCACCAAGTCAAAACAGAACTATCAGTCAAAATGGAGGGGAAAAAAAAAAAAAGAATTAAGAAAAATTTAAAAATTTGATTAAAAAAAAAAAAAATTTTGATTAGCACTTTGGATGCACTGAAAAGCCCCCTTGGTCTGAGATCAGCACTGCCTTGGTTTCAGGAACTTCTGACTTACATCACTTCAACGCAAGATCTGTTAAAAATCACGCTCCCGCACACACCGTGCCCGCCCCAGGCTCTGCTGCTGCTGGCCCAAAGTCCAGCTCCTACACCTGCACCTCTGTGGTTGTGCTAATGAGGTTTGGCATGGATTTTCCATGTTAAAAATGAAAAAAAAAAAAAAGAGAGAAACGATAATAAATAATAATTGACTAAAAAAAATCATCAGGAATTCTGAGGCATAGATGGCTTAAAAAATATCTCGAGGCATGAGTTTCTATAGGTTTCGGTGGCCCCTATCCCATAGATCAGCCCTACAGGTTGCAAGTTTAAGGAATTCTGAACTTTTCCTCTGGGAAATCTGAGAAAATGACAAGGCTACAGTTTGTGAAATCAAAACTTCTTCCCAGGACTCTGTGAAGCCGCACTCCTTTGATACAGCAGGGTTATGACTTTCACTGGAAATGTCTACATATATATCTCTGAACATGTCCATGGCTCACGGGTACAGGAGTATGCACACACACCCTGACACAGGGCTCAGGGCTTCAAGCAACTCTTTCACTGGGATTTTACTGCCAAACAAAAGCCTTTGTAGCTGCTGATGGTACAGGACGCCAAGAAGGTCACTGAAAAATATTTGGTCAGTCAGAGTGAAGTGGGGTGGGGTTTTGCCCACTTCCCAATGCATACAGACCATGTATGTTGGGCAAAGAAAGTACGTTTCAGGGCTTTCCTGCACATTTTTGTTTAAAGCTGGCATTGTACTGGAGGTGCCACACACGGCTGGCACTTAGTTGGCGAATATTTCATAGAAAGCCCAGCTGAACTTGGAGCAAAGACTTTGTATTTCCCTCCGAAATCCCTGCTGGAGCCTGTGGATCTGTGGGAGCAGTTCCGGGGCGGGACCAGAGCCAGCACCGACACTCCTACAGCTTGTGGTGGCAGAGTACCTGCGGACCTCACGGCTGGGAGAACTTCTAAAATAACGATGCCCCTCCTCCGTGACAGTCATGGTGATCTATGCCCTCTCCAGATGTGTTTGTGACTGATGTCAGCTCAATGGAAAACCAAAACAAAAACCTTGAATCAAAGCGGCAAAGAAAGCAAAACCTCTTTCTGATGATCCTCAGCATCAAAGCATCCCGGGTCTTTTGTACCAGACGCTGTGGTTTTAGTCCTTTACATAAACCAGATCCAAAGAGGATCAGAGCAACAGCTGCACTGGACCAGAGCAGCAGTTCCTCCTGGTTCTCCAGCTTGTTTCTAGCAGTAACCAGTACGTGATGCTTCAAAGGAAGGTATAAACCAGCGTGATGTTGCTAACACATGGAGGTGACAAGAGGAATACACTCATGCATGTAGATGCTGCTCTTACTCATGAATATGCTTAAGGCTGAGAAACCAGGGAGCCAGACGCTATTTCCCTTCCATCCACTCTTCCTTGTTTCCTTACCAGCACCCCCAGCATCCTGGCAACCGGGGAGCACCATTACCTGCGGGTCCACGGGTCGGAGCAGGGGTGGGGTCCGGGCTGGCTGCACGCCGCTGATGCTGAAGGACTCCGACCGAGGAGGCAGGTTGGGGTCAGAAATCCTGTTGGCCACCTTGTGGGGCATGGCCGGAGAGCTCTGGCGATTGAGCCGGGAGCGCTCCTCCACCTGCGGGACACGGGAGAGGGGTCAGTGTCCCAAAGAACCCATTTCCAATGGAAATCCAAGGTATGCATACACATACAGAAAGCCCTTTTCTCTTTAGGTGCATCATATCTATTGTTTGATCAAGGTGGTGATCAGCCACAGGTTGGACTTGATGAACCTGGAGGTCTTTCCCAACCTAAGTGATTCTGTGATCATGGAATCCAAGTTACCCAGCAGACTGTGCAATAAATACATTTTAAAGGCATGAAAAGGACTATTTGTATTTATACACATAATTAATTTCTGAATACGAAGTGGAAAAATGAAGAAATGAAAAAGAAAAATAAAGAAAAGGCAGCACGCCTCAGAGAGATGTTCCTAGAAGATGTCTCCTGAGAAGCTCTTGCTTCTTCTCAAATGGATCTTTAAGCAAGGGGACCATTTTCCTTCACTGTTATAAACACCACAATGAGTGGTTTTCTTTGATCTGAATAAAAGAATAAACATGGCAGCCAGAAAAGGCTGGCTTTGATCTGGATTTACTGAGTCTGGCACATTGTCATGTATGGGAGGGGAAAAACCTCTGTTACTGGGAGAGAACATCAGCCCAAAGCCCTCTGCTTTCAGCTACCCTTGATGGGAACACAGTGGTTTCAGCTCACTCAGCCGTGCCATCCTGCAGCTAGGCTGAGCATTGATATTCAGGCAGCATATGCTATGCAGAATTTTTGATACCTCGAGATCTGATGTGTATGTTATTTATGTGTCACTAAAGTGTTATTTAAATACCCCTAGCATGTCTCGATTCCACTGTGGACGATGCCATGTTAAAAGGCAATCTTTACAACGGGTTTGCTTGGAAAGAACCACAGCTCTTCTTTAAGTAAGTAAATATGAAACAAAAGAGCCATTATACGACTAAAAATTAATCTTTTTCAGAGAATGAGCATGAGACAGAGTAAAATCTAGGCAAGAAATTTGTGTTATATACTGTTTTCTTTTTAAGTTCATGAGGGGCCACCTGCTGTGTAGTCACCACAACCTGCCCAGGCACTGCCCACCAGCCAGCAGAGGCTGTGCAGAGCTCGGCTCAGCAGTGCCCAAGGAAGCTGACACAGGGACGGAAAGGGGAGCAGGGTGGGAAGGAGAACTCCCTCTGCAGAGGGAGCAGCAGCACGAGCACTGGGTCACAGGCTGCTCCAGTCCATCTCCTCATCAGCCAAGCCTTGGCAGCAGCAGCGACAGGCGGAGATGGAGCCGCCGCCGAGCTCCCCGGCACCATGCCAGGCCCTAATGTGCAGCTGATTGTGGAGGATGTCCAAGCTGGTGTGGAGGAGAAGGCAGGAGAGGGATCACACGGGGATGTCTGGGTACTGGGAAGGAGAAAGGTGCCTGATTTCCCACTGCGAGCATCTCCTCACCTGCACCTGGTGGCACCAGTGCAGCAAAAGATGCTCTTGGGACTATCTTATCTGTGCTTTGTGGGGCCCTACTGATTCCACTGTTAGGCAGAAATGGGGAAAAAGAAGCAAACCCCTTCAAGAATTCATCATTGCTCAAGTACAGACCATCTCTAATTGAACTCAAGTTTCTCCAAAACAGGAAACATCCTTAGCAGTGTCTGTGCAGTCCCAGTAGAAGGCTGCTAATGTTTTAATACATCACTTCCAAGTGAGAGCAGGATAAAAGCCACGGGGACTGAAGGAGGAGCTGATGTGGGCGGTGGCTGTGGCAGAGAACAGAACAGCTCGTGATGCACAGCTGAGCCCTGAGTTCCCGGGAAGCTCTGAACAGTGGGAAAGCACCACAGGGGCCAGCCACCATGTGGGAAATGTCTGATTAAACCTGTCCCCTCTTTTCTGCATGGTCTCGTGTGGTATATTCCTGCCCAAACCCACTCTTCAGCTGACCAAGCTTTGCCTGGCTATCTGCAACAGCTTGTTTAGCAAATATTGGTCCCTAACAGAAAGGTCAGTAACAAGGGGAGCTGCTAATTACAGGACCACAGCTCAGAGTGCTAATGCCACATCCCCGGCTGGACCACCAGAGGGTCCCAACAGGATCTCCAAAATGGCCAAATAATCCATGATTATAAGAGATGTGCCTGGATAAACATGACAGGTCTGGGAGAGCACCCAAGCTACATCCCAACTTCCAGTGGATAACCCTGGATAACAAGAAGATGAGTAGAAGGGGCAGCAGAAGGGAAAGTGCATCCATGCGTCTTGGCAGGACTATCTGCTCAGACTGTTTCGTTTAGCATCAAGAGAAATCCCTGACTGTGCTCTGGGGAAGCTGTGAGAGATGCAGCACAGACCGGGTCCTCACCCAGAGCTTTGTCATCACCAACAGGCCAGTCCCTTAACAAGGGGATGCAGGGACACGACCACAAGGTGAGGGGCCACGGCCTCACCTTGATCCCTTATGCCACTTCTGCACGGTCTTGGGGTCACCCTGTGAAAATGAGTGAGGTGGGAAAACGTGTGCATAAAGGAGAGGTGTGAAAAGCAAAGAGGGGCACAGCACAAGGAGGGCTCAGCTGTGGTGATCAAGCTCCTGAGAGAGCAGACTTGAGACCCAAAAGCATAAAAACATGGGCAGTATGGTATATAATGCAAAATCCTCAGGAAATATCCAAACAAGCTTTGCACAGCCTCCAGAAATTGTAGGCTGAGCACCAGACTTGTCTTTTCATTGTTCCCACAGGAAAACAGTCTCAATATTTCTGTTAAATTAGCATGCACGGGTTGGGTATGGAAATTGCTAAACTATAGGAAGATCCATGGTAGGCTCATTAAGTATCAGCACAACTCTATCTGTGGAGCCAGCAAAGGTGGGCTTTCAGTATATGCAGCAAAGTACCTGAATTGTGTTAAAAGTGGGACTAAGCAGAAGATAAAATGGGATGGAGGCAAGAGGAGTCATTCTCAGAGATTCCCAAGGGGGCTGTGCTGAGGTAGTACATCAAACTACTGCTCCCCAAAGCAAAAAGATGCCACAGCTTGCAGCATTTAATTAGAAACCAGATAGAGTGACACAGGTAAGGAATAAACGGTTTGGAGAGGTAATTGGTGGACGCTGGAGAAGTTCCCCAACAACAGGAAACCTCATCTTCCCTATGATTTCAGCAAAGGGTAAGAGGCCGTGTTCTGCTGCTCTTATTCACATTGTGCAGTTCCCAATGTCCTGCTTCCAGCGACAGCATCAAAAAGATGCCAGCCCCATGAAAAAGAAGAAATAGGCCTTTGTGTTTGAAAGGGAAAGCTAAATCCAGCTCTTTTCTCCTTCACCCCAGATAAAAAATAATATTCCTTTTTAAGTATCTTTGCTAAAGTTTTGCAGACAGTGCCAGAAGTACTTACAGCAATGTTCTGGAGGGTTTACTTAAAACCAGGCAACGAAAGACAGAGTTTATTCCCTTTTCCCTGCCCATTACCTCTCTCAGCACTCCAGCAGATGGACAAGAGCGACCCAGTTCTGCACAAAGCTGCAGAGGCACCACCCAGGTGGAAGCCTGTCCTGTCAGAGGCAGCTCACCACATCTGGAACACCTCACCTGCAATACCACTTATCAAACCTCTTCTTCCACTGGAAGGGCTGGAGAATGATGATGCAACTCCATGAAAATCTATCATCTGGTGCACTGCCACCAAAAGAGACTGAAGACTAAACTGGAAGGCAACAAAAGAAAAGTCCAAGCGAGTGTGTAAAGAGGTGAAAAGAATTTTAGACACCCACATCTATCTCTGTGATGGTTCAGAAAGGCCTAGAACACATCACTGGTCTTTTCTTAGCAACAGGCAGCTGAATTCCCTGTGCATTCAGTGCTTGCAGGTTTTGTGGGTGCAGCTGAGGACTGTCAAGAGGAAAGACCAGCTACATGCTGGATGCACGTCACACGTCTGCCAGGACTAAAGCACTGCCCCTGCTTAGGAGGAACAATAGGGAAGTTATTAAAAGATCTTTCTGCCCAGGAGTAGGGTTACAAAAGTAAAAAAAAGAGAACTTTAGAAAAATTAATAGCAAGAGCAGGCACCAGCCTTACTGGAGCCACCACAAAGAGACTGAGGAGAAAGAGTTTGCACATGATCCCGAATCCGCACTGCAGACAATGCATGTCTTAATCTTTTCAGGACTGTTCAGACAAGCAATAATTAATATTCAAGATCTCACAACTATTACAATTCCCTCTTTTTGCCTGAGAGAAAGAATCAGGAAAGAGCAACCCCAATGGATAGAGCCCTGAGCCTGGGGGGAAAAGCTGTCCAACTCCTGACTATGAGGAATTAGGACTCAGCAAGGAACCCCACGACAATCAGCCTCTGCATTCACCCCTGCAGACTTGCGCACATGCCAGGAAGGAGAATGAGGAGGTGATCTTTAAGGTCCATTTCAACCCCTTAACATTCTATGATTCTATGCCCACAAGCCCCCAGATAGGCTGAACCCCTCCAGGAGGGATCCATTCTCCCCCTTGCATGCCCTCATGGAAAAACCTCCCTCCCCGCTGCTTGTACAAACACACACACAGACAGACTGCACCGAGCTGGGAGCGTGCCCGCACAGCTGATGGCACCTGCTGGATCTGACCCTGTGGAGCACGACCTGCTCTGTGCATTTCAGACCCAGCCCTGCAGATGCAGACAAGCACCATCATCCTCCTCACTCTCTCCTACCTCCTTGGCCCATGCTGGCTTCTCGCTGGCATTTATCCCTTCTTTGTAATGGTAGAGGGGTTTCTTCTCTGCCGGCCTCTGGTCCTGCCGCTGCTGCTGCTGCTGCTGCTGCAGGGACACCAGGTAGTCCCGCTCCTGCTGGAGCTGCCTCTGCAGCCTCTCCGCCTGCCGCTGCTCCTCCAGCTGCTTGCGCTTGTACTCCTACCCAGGGGAAAACACAGTGACAAGGTGCCCGGCCAGCCTGCAACCTGCAGATTTATCTCTTCGGGTGAACAATGGGGCCTGAGCAGCTGAAAGGTTGTTTTCTGGCAGAGCTCACCGATTTGAAAGGATTTGGGGACTGAGCTGTAAAGCATTCCCAAGGAAGAGACAGCAGAGCCAACAAATTCAGAGTTGTGACTCTGCCACTGATGCTTTGCAGGAACTGAACTGCCCCGTTTGGTAGGAATGGGGGATGTGAGCGCTGCCTTGTCAGGGAAACCCTGTGAGACCCACTGAGGGCTGATGTTTGCTTACGAGTTACCACTGACTTTGCCCAGGTTTTTCCGGATGGGAGAAACAAAGGATCAAACAAATGAGGTGCCAAACATCACCTGGTCAAAATGGTGTTCTGAGTAACCCAGTCTAGTGGAAGGCCCATGGCAAGGGAGTTGGAAAGAGATGGTCTTTAAATCCCTTCCAACCCGAACAATTCCATGATTTTATGGTCAGACAAAACCCAGCTGAAGCCAGCTCCTCTGTAGGACCAATTAATTGAACCTGGGAAGAGCTAGACTGCAATGCCAACTGCATGATCTTTCTGAATCCCTACAGCTCTATGAGTTTTAAGGAGTAAATCATTTTGGGAAGTCCTTTTAAAAGGCAAGGGCTTGTGCGAGGGTTTTTTGTTTTTCCTAAATAAAATAGCAAGACCAAAAAACAATGATCCCTGTAGATTAAAAGAAAATGTAGTAAGAGTAACAGCTACCAGCACTAAAAATTCAAACCCAAATTAAATAAAAAAGAGGACATCTAGAATGCAAACAGCACACAAGGGAATAGACAGTGCTCCTGCGAGGAAATTAAAACAAAAGCCTTCACTCAGAACATGAAGAACAGCATGGCAGGGTGGGTTTGATGGATGCAGGCACGCAACAGCTCGAACACATCCAAACGTGCTGCAAACAGCCTCCAAAACTTCACAGCAGCAACCAGGGCTGCTCCTCTCACGAGGGCACACACACGCCAATGCCGCGGAGGGGACGCAACGAGAGCCGTGCACCACGAAGGGACCCAGCCCTGAGCAGAACGGGGCATCCAGGCATGCTGCAGCAGAACAGGAGGCTCCAGGTAGGGTGGTGACCGTGGTGTCCCCCACGTCTGGGCATGGCAGGAGGCACTGGGGGGACACGGGTGCACGCGGGCACATGCGGACGCGACACGGGCAGAAAGCGGCAAGTGTGGCCGTGGCCTCCCATTTACCAGAAGTAGCGCTTGCTCCTGCAACAACTGCTGCTGCAGGATCTCTAACTGTCTCTGCTCCTCCTCTAACTGTCGCCTGATGTACTCCTGGAGGCATGGGCAGCAAGGATCAAAGGAAAAAGAGAGAGAAGGTAAAAGAGCCAGTATTTCTGGAGAGGAAGGAGAATGAGGCGGGCACCCACATCCGCCCCGCCCAAGTGATCTGATTAATCAGCCCGGGCACCCTCCATCCCTGCCTAAAGAGCCCAGGGTGTCCACCCCTCCACAAGAATGGAAACCACTGGGAAATGGCAAACATTACCCAAGAATAACAAAAAATCTGACCCCAACAACAAGCGGGTGTGGAAAACCTGCACTGAGTGCCTTCACATCTGTGGGCCAGCAAGTGGATCCACACAGAAACAAACAACAGCAGTGAAAGCGACACACGCAGTGTTAACAATTAAGCAATTTGCTCCCAAGTGATAAAAAAATGAGCATTTACAAGAAAATCTCTGATTAGAGGCAGAGGAATCCGTGCTGAATGTGATGGCCCTGCTCCCAGCCCGTTACCTGCTCGTGCTCTGCGCGCCGCCGCTCCTCCTCCCGCCGTATCTGCTCCTCGTAGTGCCGGCGCTGCTCCCGCTCCTGCTGCTTCCGCAGCTCCTTCTCCCGCCTCTGTTGCTGTGGGGGGCAGGAGGCACAGGTCAGCATCCCCATTCCTCTCTCCCAGTGCTCAAAGTCCTTTTTCTTATTATTTTTGGGGTGTCACCTTGCCCACACCCAGAATGCTCCCACCCACCGAAGGAGATGCCCTGCCAGCAGGCCAGTCTATTTGGGTGGTAGAGTGATTCCTTGATCCGACTCCATCCTCACACACTCTGGTGCTTGGCAATGGCTGTGGAGAACTCACAGCATCCTCCCAGCCAGCACCAGATCATGATTTCTTCTTCCAGCTGCAGATGAAGCCATGGGGGCAGTGCATGGTCCCCACGCTCCAGTGTGGCCAACCAGTGAGTTACTCAGGCCTTGGACACCCGGGAGCTGCACGAGCCCATTGCCTACAGGTACCACATCTCAGCCCCAAACCCACCCATGAGGATGAGGGAGGCAGCCAGCGGAGTTACTGCCTATGAGAGGGGATTGCATCCTTCTTAATGTTTGCTGAGACCAGAAACCAACAAAGAAGACTCAAAATCCAACGGTTTTCCTTTTTGAAGCACCAAATGAGCAGGACAGGACTTCCCCTGCCATGGTCAGATCATGCCTGCCCCGCTCCCTCCTGGGTTGCATCCGTGCCTGCTCCACTCTGTAGCACCTTTGCTGACAGCAGTCTGGGGAATTCTGGGGAGATGACAACCTACAGCCTGCTGTGACTCATCTTCGGGGCCCTGCGTAACACCTGCAGCCCCCACATGCGTGCTTTTAACGCAGCCTAACTCCTCCAGCTGCCCCAACCAGGGAGCAGGGGCTGGCAGCGAAGTGCTGCAGTGCTGCACAGGCTGCTCGGCAGGGCAGCCCCTCACCGCAGCACCGCAGCCAGCATCGGCAGAGGGCACTCAAATGCCGGCACTGGCTACCGGAGCTGCGCAACCTGCCCCGACTCCATCATCCCCATCATCTCCTGGGTGCAGCCGCACGCCAGCGGGAAGGCACCCGCTGAAGCAGAAATCTGGCCCTTTTTTCTCTCTCCTTTTTTTTTTCCCTTTCTTTTTTTTTCTCCCGTTGACGACACACAGTGGCTGAGCAGACTGCAGTGGGAACGCTGGAGAAGCTGGCAACGCCAGGCATTCACTAAATCATGGGGAGGGCTGGAGCCAGCAGATGAAAGAGCTGGCTGAGCATCCCAGCGACCAAGATGCTTCCGTGTGAAACTGCTGCTCTGCAGGAACCTGCACTGTGTAGATGGATTTAAAATCTGTATCTATCTGTAGATACCTATAGAGATACTGTATTTTCCTCCATATTCTATATATTTGTGTCTCTGTGGAGATACACATCTACAGAGATCTTTATAGACAGATATCCCTAAAAGTAAATCTATCTACGGATATTGTAACAAACATTTAAAGACCCCAACCTATCCATCTTGGGAGGAGCCACTGCCTGTCCTGCTGCTGCCTCCTCACCCACAGGTAACATCCACTCAGACTCCAATGATTTCCTCGAGCTGCAGCACAGCTTTAGTGCCACCTATAGCCATATTTATCAGAGCTGCTCCGCTCGCCTCGGGGAAGGAAAAACTGCATCCAACCTGAAATAACCTGCCAGCTCCAGACACCGGTGTGTCCCACGCCAGGCACAGTCACTCGCACTGCCCACGTACGCAGGGGATGCATGTGCTACTCTGTGTGTACGCCTGTCCTCGCTGGGAACAGGGGAATGTGGGCCTGGTGGTAGTTTTTGGAACTCTACACTAGGAATTGCAGAGGGCTCACCACCAGGACACTCTGCAGCAGCCTGGTGATACACGGGATTTCTTGGCTTCGCCAGCCCTCCCCGACCTCCTTAAGTGATGGTCACTGCTCCCATGGCCTCTGAAGCACAAATCTTCAGACTAATGTGTTGAATAAATGTTACCCTGAGCTTCCAATCACAGTTGTGTCACAGCGGTTTTGGGGTGGGTTTTAATGGCTGGTTTTTTTAGTTAAACTATCACGCTGCTGAATAAAGCACATAATGCTTGTGTAGGCTGGGTTTGGCTGGCAGGAGGCAAGGTCCTGAATGCCACAGCTATTTCTTAAATAAAAGTCACCCGAATGGTCTTTATTTCCAATCCAGTAGGCGAACAAATTCAAATCCTTCCAAAGAAGGAGGCAAAAGCGACTTTCTCAAGGAGGGAGTAGCACACCATCCTTCCTGGATACCGTGTGCCCCAGCGAGGTGCCCCACTTCTGGCCTCTCTCCTCCTTCAAGTCAGCATCTCGCCATCAGCCTCCTAAAAGCCTATTTACCTCCAGGAATGAGAACTACAGGTACCACTTTCTTTCAAAGCCGGGCCTGATGCTCCTGTGGATACTTGAAGGCCCTCTGCACCCTGCTGCAGCCAGGCTCTTGGGGCTGAGGCTGTGAGCAGGATCCAACACACACATTCACAGAGGCCAGGAGTGCAGCACTTCCCTCCAGCTCCACAGCACATTTGTCAGGTCACATTATAAGCAAGTCGTTTGTCACGGTCGCATTACCAGCACCTTCAGCTGAACACTGCAGCCCAGCAGAGCAGGGCTGCATCAGCTGCCTTCCCTGTATGGCCCCGCTACAGCAGCTGGCAAACATCTGGAGAGGACCTGGCACTGCAGTGGGCTAAGCCTCCAGCAATGCCCCAGTCTCCCCTGTAGGTCTGAGCAGCACTGGGATGATGGGGACCCTTTTTGAAGGAGGGATTTGGATCAGGGAGATGCAGCTGAAAACAAGTGCATGTAGAAACAGCAACAAAAAAGGGGAAAGATTCAAAGACCTCTCTTTCCTTGCCTCCTTTTCTCCCTGTTTCTTGCCCTCCCTCTCCCACCGCAAGAGCACACTTCCCACATTTTTCCAAGCCTGAAACTACTGTGTGTATTTACACTATCCAGATCCATTATTCATGCAAGGCAAGAGCACCAGTTAATTAGGACTGCATTTATATAACTCTGCAGGTAAAGCTATATGTAGCTGCTTGTAAGCCTGAACGGGATCTTACTTGCGCTGCACCAGATATGACAGGTTTTAAATATTGATGGGAGAAGACACACGAAGGCAAAAACCTCTGGTGGGAAGGCCCTTGGAGGCCTGGCATGAAACAAGGACTTCAAAGAGCAAGCTCACTTTGCTAGATCAGACACATCCTGGGCTACGAGCAATGAGAGAGCTGCAGCCTCCCCTCAAACCCCGTGAGCTCGGAGAGGCACTGACACTTGCAAGAAGAAGCTCCTGGAAACCCTGGCTTGCCGCTCCCAAACACCAGCATGAGCCAGGAAAGAAGTGGAAGGGGAATTCCAAGTGACAAATGAAAACAAATATTTTAGGTGGTTGCGTTGTTGTGACAGGCTCATTTATCTGAGCCACCAGGGAAAGAGTGACTGTGGCTGGAACATCATCTTCCCTGACAGACCAAGCACTGGAGCATGGAGAGGTGTTTCCCACTGTAAAGAAACTGGGTCAGAACTTCCTACCATGGCAAACAGGGCTCTGATTTGCTCTGAACCACTGCAGAGCTCTTACTCAGGATCACCATGAAGGGATGCCCCATGCAGGAAGAATCTCATGCTTCAGAAACTATGAGCCCTACGTGCTTCCTGACCAAAGGAAAATGAGAGACACAAGAGGTTTAGCTCATACCTGCACTACAGGAGCTGCTGTAACACAGCTCTCCCTGGAAATGGGTGCAAGAATGCTGCTGGGACCACTGCAGTGTCCCCATGTACCACACAACTGTGAGGGGGCTGTCATCTTAATGACAAGGTTCCTACAAGCTATAGGACACTGGCACATGCAGAAGAAAATAACAAACCACCATTTTAGATAACCTAAATTTATCTATAATTAATTGCTGAATTTTTTTTGGCATTGCTTTGTAAGAGCTTCTCGTCAATGGTCTTGTGCTGGTTAACATTTACAGGTGCTTCAGTAATTTTTTATCCCTTGAACATCCAGCTCTGTAGGTGCACTAACTGAAACCTCACATGCAAACAGCAAGTTTTAGATTTGTCTTGTACATTCCCTGTAAAGATCTGACCTTCATTTTATACCTAGAAAGGAAAAAAAATTTACAACATGGCAGAAAAATGAGGTTATGTAAAGCCCTCTCTGACTCCATCTGCCCACTGCTGCCAAGGGGTCTGCACAGAGATTTGTCTTGCAGGATCACAAAGGCTCCTGACCCCAGGATGTGTTATTCCTACAGCTCAGCTGGAGTTTTGGTGGTTAACTAGTGTATCAAGGCTCATTCTGTGCCAGCAACAAATGGAAGGCTGATTAGGGAACTATATATATCTAATATATGTATATATAGGGAAAAATTAAAATATATTCAAGCCTATTCACCCTTCTGCATGACACAAACATTTTCTGCAGTGCTGGTGGATCTATTGATATTTAATTCTCTAATTTGAGGGTTAGTTCTGGTGCACATTTTGAATTCATGAGACCAACTTTCTGCACAAGGGAAAACAAAGCTGCAACTCTGCTCCCATGAAAGCCCCGGTTTCAAAGCTAGCTTGGGCATTTTTACTTCCACTGCAATTAAAGACAGCTGCAAATCTAAATCTCTTTGGCTGCCTGGAAGAAGATTCAGCCTCAGAGAAGGAAACTGGTCAGCTCCTGAAAAAGGAGGCCCAAGTGTCCAACAGATGCAAGGGGACATGCAAGGGATGGCAGCAGGTCTCGGGGACACCAAGAAGTGAATGAAGAGACCACCAGAAGGTTTTCTCACTTGATGTTTTTCTATATACATTTTTATATATTTTCTATATACATTTGATGTTACTGTTGCAACACCAGACGGTGTATTTCCCCAAAAAAGCCCCAACATGGGAGGTTCTTTGTGAGAGGTTCAGAAATCCCCATTTAGGAAGATCAAGGTGACAGAAAAAATGAGATTCCTTCATTTTGAGCTCAGCTAGATGAGACATGAGAAAGGGTAGGAGCTCTACCCCTGCCAGCATTTAAAGACAGCACTGGAAAACCACCAAACAAACCTCCTGAAGGTCCACACTGACAGAAGAATGGGCCAGTTATCCCACTAACAGGCCTTTCTTCAGCTCTTTTGCTGTGCATCTCCAGCACAAATTAACTCCAGGCATTTCTGAGCTTGGCATCCTAAGTCAATCCTTTTGGAGCTGCACTTGGGCACAAATGCCAACTCACTCCCTCAGCCTGGACACCTCCATGGCATCTTATGACGAGTAGGAGCTCTTTCTGTAAACACAGTAATACGTTTGGCAGCTAGAACAGGCTGACTTAGGAGACCCAAAAGCCACCAACTCCAAGGGTTTATTTGTCCCGGCTGCTCTACTGGGTTTTAAAGGTCAAATTTATTTTGAAAACACAGTAATCTGAGTCTTCCACTGGTCTCTCCTTCCAGAGATCTGCTGGTACAGTACTGTCTGCTGGAGGCACACCCCATCTTAGTCAGACCATAAAGTAGCATGGAAGAAATCCCGTTGCCATTAACCAAAATAAATAAATCCATGGCAAAGAGTCATCAACAACTGTCAGTGAAAAGCTGGTGTAGGAAAAAGCAGAGGTCCAACAGGAGCAGCCTGGCTGCTGCTGGAGCCTTTGGGTGCTGCTGGGATGGGTACAAGTGCTGGAGCAGCACTCCACATCCACTGAGTGTGCTGGGAGCCTCGGGGCAGCCACATCAAACTCAGCACAGCTGTGGCAGCTGCTGTTGGCTGCCTCTGCCTGGCCATCAGATGCTTCCTGCCTCAAAATATCTGGGAAGAGCAAAGAACAAACGATATCCCTGCAGCAGTGATGAAACTTTATTTGCTCATCTCTGCATTTACAGATTTTCTGGTTTTGGAGATTCAGGGCACCTTGCAGCTGGCAAAGCCACAGCCAGCCGTGCTGGGGAGCATCTGTCCTCACCACTGCCACAACTCACCACGTGTGCAACAGAAGGTCTGCAACTCTTTCAAGGACTCCTGCTTTAATCCTCACCATAGCAACTCAGCTGTTTCTCGCTCGCCATGCAAATGGTGTCTAATAGAGAACAGAGCTCATTTTAATCTGTGGCTGGATGCAGGTGAAGCCAAACCTGGCCAGATGGACCTGAGGAAATGGGGACTTGAGAAGATGTTGGGGCCACCACAGCTGCCAGCTGGCCCCAGGATCTGCCCTGATCCTGGCTGAGCCCGTGGGACTGATCCCACCATGGGGGGCAAAGGATGCTCTTCAACTACAGCCCCCCTGCCTTTCCCTGCTCCTCTGACATGGCAGGAGCTTGCAAACACCTCTCAGCCAGCTTTGCTCCAGCACATCTCGTTTTCAACTGAGGTCCAAAAGCTGTAAGGCAGATGGGAAGAAGGGTTTGGGTGAAGAGCCCAATGGGACTGTTCAGAGCCACCAGAAAAGGTGTTGGGCTTAAATCCTGGCTACGGTGGCATCAACTTTTAATGACCTGGGGACAGAACAGAAGGGAACTGGCAGAGCCCAGGGGACCGAGCACAGCCCCAGCCCAGCAAGGCAGCAACTCTAGCTCAGGGCAGAGCTCGCCAGCTTAGCAAGGGGATTAGTCCTCCATTCAAAACCTGCCTGGGAAGAGAGAACAATTTTCTTCTATGTGAAGAGAACATATTAATGCAGCAGCAAGCATTGTATTCATTACAGGATTGCAGCTAATCTGGTGTCTGCTTTTATTCTGCTGTTGTTCTGCTCCTGTACTGCTTGCAGCAAGGGGGCTGGGACAAAGGCACAGCCAGGCTTCCTTACAACAGTCCTCACAAACATCCCCTGGGACAGGGGATTTTGGGGGGCATCTATGTGCAAACCATGTCCTCTCTCAAAGCAGCTTGCTAGCCTTGGGAAGGGTGCAGGGCTCTAGCAAAGCCTGACCTACAAAGTATTGAACACGCTGTGCTCTGACAACACGACAGACCTACATATTTACCAGACTGAAAAAATGCTTTGCCTGGGATTTGCCTGTGTTGATTTTTACCCTGGAGGGGCTCAGAGGACCACCTCGAAGAGGGGCCATTCCATCACCATCATCACCATCAGCTGCCTGAAATTCCTTCCTGTCTGTGCCCCTGGCCTGAGGCATTACCCAGTACAGGGAGAGATTGGTGACCAGAGTAATAGGCCTCTGGCTCGTGCAAATTAAAAGGGTGGATGCTCTAATAGTCCATTTACTGAAAAAATCCTTTTATCAGACATACAGGTGACCTCTTCAGAAAGCTAATTTAATGACCCTACATGTATGACCTCTTCAATGAGTCACTTGGGCTGAGTTCAGAGCAAGGCAATGGGTGTCCTTTGTGCAAAACCCCATCAAAAACCCCCAAGAGATGGGGGAAAGCCCCTTTATTTTTTTGTGAGCTTCTTCAATACAAAAACCAGGAGCTAAAGCAAAAGCAAGCACCTCCTCCAGAGCACATGGCCAGGCTGAGCAGCTCAGGGACACCCAAAGTCACACGGTCAAATCCTGCAGCTGGATTTTAAATGGGGTGGATAATTTTATGACCGACTGCATTTGTGGCTGGTATGTTAAGACAAGGGTAATGAAATCTTATCCTTCAGGGCACATATGGATCATTGCATGAGTCAAGCAGGCATCTGCCCTTCCCCTGCAAGTGAAATTGTAATTGGCAGAAACTGTAAGGACTGAAGTTGAAATTAGGGATTAAATGGGGACACAAATGGCACATGGATCCAGGGATAGGGCAAACAGAGCTTTTCAGCTTCTTCTCAACTGTAACAGTCCACAGGAGCAAATAATGATCATGAACTTGACAGATGCTGGACCAATAAGAGTTCTGCCTGCCTCAACTGAATACAGCTGTCACCCCAATCATGGGCTAACTCCGTTCGGTAGTTCCAGGGACCCCTTTAGGTTTGGTACTCCAAGAGTTTATTCATAGCAAACCAGTTCTGTTACCTTCACGAAAGCTGGCAACACTTGCTATGGTGAGGAGAGTGGCTGCAAGTGGCTACGCCAAAAGGATGAGCAGAAGGGCTTGAGCAGTGTAACAAAATGTTCGGGGTTGCTGACCAGAGCTCAGGACGTGACTTTAAACCAGGCTGAGAACAGTCCCCAGGGACCTGTCACCAGAAACCCCGCTGCTCCACCCAGAACCAGCTCGGCCCTGGCCAGTTACCTCCTCCAGCCTTCGCCTCTGCTCCTTCTGCTCCTCGATCCGCTTCTGCCGCTCGGCCAACAGCTGCCGCTTGTGCTCCTCGTTCTCGCGCTGCTGCTGCTCCAGCTGCTGCCGGCGCAGCGCCTCCGAGCGCTCCTTGTTGGCCAGCTGCAGCCGCAGGAAATCCCGCCGCAGCGTCGACTCCCCGGGCAGGTTCAGGATGGAGCTGCACACGGGAGAAGCATCAGAGAAGATCCCCTCCGTGCAGCCTTGAGCCTCTGTGTGATTCCCCAGCGTGGTCCCTCTCCCCTCCGTCCCAACACCTGACAGAGCTTGGGCAGCAGCGGGTGGAGGGATGGGGGCCTGCAAGTGCCAGGGCAGGGTGGCAGAGCTCTGCCCATGGCTCACCAGTCATTTACTCACTGCAAATGGGAATGTTTCCTTTACATTAAGTTTCTAACCAAAGCCTCTGGTGCTGCAGTGGCTGGCACACACTATATTTAGCCGTGCACAAAGCACATTTAGCATGAATCATTGCCAGCTATTAAAATACTACATTATCTCAGTGAAATAATGGAATAACCTGATACTAATTACAACGGCTCTGAAAAGTGTCATCAAAGAAAGTTCCAGCCCCACGGTGCTTGCGGCAGCACCAGGGAGGTTTCATGGTGAACAATTACATGGAAACAGGCAGTTACACTTGGATGTAAGGAACCACATTTTAAAGAATTTTTTCATTTCACCTCACATTTTTCCACATCTCAATATCCACATTCCCATGAGAGCACCAGGCCGTGCTGCAGATCCCACAGGCAATGGGGTTTTCCTCCCCAGCTTTTGGTTAAGGTGATCTAGAGCATCAGTTTATACCCACACACCACCCAGCAGCGAGAATATCCTCTGTTCTGCCAGGGAACAGGACTCAGTGCTCAGACTGTCCTTTTGCCCTTTCCAAGACTGTCCTTTTCCCCTTTCCAGTTCATATGAGCCCATAATCCAAGCTGATTTTATACAGAGTTAAAGGGATGTAAGGGCACAAATGAAATGCTGATTCTTACCTCGGCTCTCCAGAGTCATTTTCCTCCTCCTCCTCCTCACTTCCACTGTACTCGTACTCTGTCTCATCTAGGAACAGAATTGCTCATCAGTGCCCTTTGCTGGACTCATTTGTTTTTCCAGTGGCTGAAAACCCCAGAGCTCTGAAGGCAGAAAAGCCAACTCTCTTCACCTCGCATGACCAAAAATATGTAGCATTACTGCTCTGCATTTTCTGGTTTTATGGGGGCCACGAGGCCAGGGAAGCAGCAGCACAATGGGCAACAGCCCTGACAACCACAGCCCCTTGATGCAGAGATGGGGGAGTCCATGAAATAAGAATTTATTGACCCCATTCTTCAGGATGATTCTGCAACGGGAGGTGCACCACCAGCTGCTGGAGCTGCAGTCACAGAAAGGTGGGAATTAACCAAGGCTCTGAAGGCACCAGCTCCTTCTTCCCTAAACACAGGCTCTTCCTATGCAAATCCATGTAATTTCCAGGCAATGAAGATATCTACATAAAAGCTCACTGCAATGTTGTGTTACATACTGCAATTTCTGTTGGGGTATCATCTTTATCGGATGAAGGGAATTATAGTCAAAGAAAGGCTTGCATTTATCCAATTACTCTCCATCTCTAGGGTCCAACCTTCATTTGCCAGACTAAACACATTTAATACTTCACTGGGATCCCATTTTATTGTTTTGATTGTAGTGAAATCTATTACAAGGGGCTGGAAGGTACGCATGAAAAATTAATTCTGCTACCAATAAGGAGAGAAATAGCAATGTATTAATTTGCTGGATTCTACAAATGAGCTTTCAAATTAAAATTCAGTTCACAAGCAGCTGAATACTTTAACAAGTTTCTTCTGCTATCTGATCTTTCTTGCAGAGGACTTTGATAGGGCCTGGAGAGTTCACTGAAAACATTCAGTTTAATAGGTTATTCCTAGTCAGCAGAACTGCTTTGGGGCAAGGGTCTTATCTGGATGTTCGTTTGCACAGCTCTGCTCATTGCTGGTGCTGCAGGGATGTCACGTAGATCAACACACTTGGCATGAAATACGTGAGCTGGGGAAAATTCAGCTTAGCAGCTTCACCCTCCCACACGCCAGCACGGATCTATGCAAACGTAAATTTTATATACACGCTTTAATGAATCAAAGCTTCCATATTCTGTGTGGAAATTACCACCTGGGCTAAAAAAAGACATCATTTTTCATTAGGAAAAAAAAAATATTTAAAAACACTGATTAACTCTAATGACAGTCACCTGTCTGCTTTGCATGGACACCCTTTGTTTAGTTATGGGTATTTATTTTCATTTCAGGGACTGAGAGGAATCAAACCAAACAAAACAACCCCAAAACCACAGAAGCGTGGTCACACAGAGGATCACACCTACTGAACTCAACCAGATTGCAAACAAACTCACCCATCTGAGTGAGGGGAACTGGAACTGGGACCTTGGGCAACCCAGTCCTCTCTGCCTTCCCTCTTTTACCCACATGGATGTGCCTTGGTCTGTGCTAGGGATCCTCAAGCACGTGGCAGAGGTCATGGATTGCCCAGGTAGGGATGTCTGAGCACATGGCAGAGGTCAAGGACTGCTCAGAGTGCTGCTTCTCCACTAACCCCCCTCTCTTCTCCACTGACCTTTCTCTCCTCGCTTCTTTTTAGTCCTGTCGATGTGGTCCTTGAGCTGGATGCGGACCTGCCTCTCGTTGGGCTGGTCTCGGATGAAGGGGTGCTTCATCAGCTGCTCCGTGGTTGGTCTCTGGCTGTGGTTCTTCACTAGGCAGCTCTCAATGAAGGACTGAAACTTTTTAGACCTGGTCAAGGACAGGGAAGGAAGGTGCAGGAATAGCAGGTAAATGGATCGATTCTCATGTAAGAAAGTGAAAAAAAACTTGTTGGTGTTTGAGAAGATTTTGGTCAGTTCTTGCTCATCATCCCAGAAAGCTGGGAACCATCAGTATGACCAGAGAATCACCAAAGCCAGATGTCACCAATGGCAACCAAGAAAAAGCAAGAGAGTGTTCCTCCTCCCTTCCCTCTGAAACTGTGAAACTGCAGGTAGAAACAAGATACAACACACACAGATATAAATACAATGCCTGAGTGGATTGTTTCTCATATTTTATAGCCCCTTGGGCAGTGTTTCAAGAGATGAATCTTTGTGAAGATGAGTGGGACAAGCTAGGTTAATTTTTTTTTTTTTAGATTTAAGTCCCAATATTGCAGGGCTTGGTAAAGCTCAGGCAACCTCCGGGGGATGCTGCTGCCTGTAGCCCTTCCCTGCTCTCTCAGCAGCATCACAGCCCACCAGGCCTGGGGTCCACCAAGCCCCAGACCCCCTGATCCAAGAGACTGGGACATGCTCTTTGACAGAGATGGGAACAGAGCCCTGCCCTCCTCACAGCCTCCCTGCCCACAAACTTACATTCATTCTCAGCTAAAACAGTTTCAGCCAAATCTTTAATAAACAAATTTATCTTAGTCTCAAGTGCTGCATATCCAAAGTTTTCCTGGAACTAATTTCACCATATTATAAACTCAAGAGAACAGGGATTTAGAAGAAAGGAAGATGTTGACAGGCTACTGTACTCTATGTTGCTTTAGCAAATAAGAAAATGAATATAAATTAATGTCAGAAGCCAACAGATACTACAGAATTGCATTAGAAGTAAAACAATAAGCTTTCAGGGATTTTACTTTTAAGCTGTCAGACTAAAAGTGATTTATCTTTTAAGTGCTAATCCATACAAATTGAGATGCAAAAATAAAATATGCTACTGGATCCAATTAAATCTTCCCTCCAGCTTTGCTAATGAGCAAATCTGCCTTCCCCACCTTGCCTTGAGAAATGCAGTATCTCAGTATATCCAGAAGGGACAATCAATGTGATGCTCAAAAAAAAAATCTACTTCTAAAATATGGTTCTCCCTTGTTGGTGTGAAGCTGGAGAGACCCCAGTCCTGGATGCGTGGTCCAGAGCATGTGCAAACACAGTACAGGTGAGGTAGCTAAAAAGTTTTCCTCCTGGAAGTGCTGGGATGGGGGTCCCAGTGCCCTGTGATGCCCTAAGACACTTCTGCTGCCTGAGCAGCTATGGACAGGGATTTCCTGTCCATTTTCCTGCTCAGGCCACTGGATTTTCTAAAATCTTCCTTGCTGAAACAAGCCAGCCTGTCCAGTGGCACAGTTCAGCCCTCGCTGGAGCAGAGGACCAGGGCTTTCTCCCTGGCTGTGATGCAGGGGATGAAACACACGTTTCATCCCCTCCCCAGGCCCAGGTCGACCCACCCTCCTGAAGCACATACTCCTCCAGCTCCTGGGGTTTGTAAAGCTTAAATCAATGTTTGCAAAGTCTTTGCAGCTGCTTGGATGAAAAGTGGTATCACAGTGCAAATATCACCTCATTAACAAAGAGGTTTCATGCCTTTTACAAGGCAGGGCTAGAGAAGGCTTATGGGAACAAAATCACTAAAGTTCGAGTTCATTTTGCCTGCAAACAGGGGAAGAAGAAAATAAAGCTTCATTGCTGGCTGGCTTTAATTGGGAAAGAAAATGATACACCAAAGATTTTAATTTCATAGGAACACAGCACTATTTTAAAAGCTAGTTTGAGGATTTAGCAAGCAATAAAATTATTTTCCTCTCTGCAACTTTTAATTCAGGACAGGCTCCCATGCCAGTGTTCCCTCTTGGCTTTCCGGACTTACCCTCAAAAGTGCTGGAGTCCCTTCACTACTTTAACACGCTAGGAAAAAGATGGTCTGCCTATGTGGTGTACTTTTATTTATGTGTGGCTGTGCACAAAAGCAAGGACAAACTCAAGGTTCAAGTTGAACCTTTCTCCATTTTGCTTTGCTCTTGTGACCTGTGCTTGTGAAAGCCAGGGAGCCACCCCGAAAGCCTGGTCAAACATCTCCACTCTTCCTTGGGTNTCTTGTGACCTGTGCTTGTGAAAGGACACTGACTCCCACTGACTGCCAGGGAGCCACCCCAAAAGCCTGGTCAAACATCTCCACCCTTCCTTGGACGGGCTTGCGGAATTCCAGGACCCATCCTGGCAAGGCCCAAAACCTCCAGCTGAGAAATGAGCCAAGGACAGCAAATCTGCCCAGTGCCACACTGAAAATATTGTAAAAATTTGCTTTTAAGGAGTCGGTGGAGCTTCATCTGGATCCTTTGGAGCCTTCCATTGCAACGAAAGCTTGGAAGATGGATCTAGGTTTGAGCTACCTGAGGTACACGTGTCCCAACTCTGCTGGGCACCACGGATCCCTGCTTGTTCATGGAAGGATAGCAGAGGCCAGGTGAGCACCAAGCTGCCCCTTGAAGCTGGAGTTTTATTACACTATGGCTTCCCAGGAGATTCTTCCCTCAAAGCACCCAGGACGGCACCCCTGGCACAGGCAGAGAACAACTCTGGGCAGCCCAAATGACCCCAGGCAGACACCACAGGATGTGCAAACCTGGGCCAGCTGCCAGATGTGTGTGGGAAGGTGGTGCCCAGGAACACCCCCACCTGCACTAAGCACATCCTGAGATCTCAGGGCAGGGGCTAAAACACAAATTCCATCCCAGCTCCATTTTTACCTTAAGGACATGGGGAAACATCCCGCTCAAAACCTGCTTTCATCAGCTCCCCTCTGCCTGGAGGCTGAGGGAGTCTTTGCTGAATAAACAGCACTTTTGTATGAAAAATAAATTCTCAAGTCTCACAATCCTTTTTGTGCTGTAGGAGTGAGGATAACAAAGGAGCAGACTGGTGATTTGGCAGAAAACAAGCACCTACACTATTTTCTCAGCTGACTAATGGTATCCTCAAAAGGTCGTGCAAAGCGAGCAGCAATATCTGTCACCCTCTGCAGAGCCAGCTGGGAATGGTCCCTCTCCTCCTGGTTTGGTACTGGAGCAGCTGATGATCAAGCTGACAAAACTGAGATGCCTCCTGCCAAAGCCTAGGTGAGTTTTTAGGCTGGTCCTAAAAGCCCAAGACCATGTATCCAAAGCAGAGGACCCCAAGTCCCTCTCACTCCTCTGTCAGCAACAAAAGACCTGCTGCTGTGGCCCCAGGTGTTGTCAGTACCTACCATGGGCTCTTTTCCTTTTTTATTTTTGGTGTGTAATCAATAGGATTGATTACAATTACAAATTACAAAAAGCAAAATTTAAAGGATTAAGGCAAGACTTCCCTCTGTGAGCTCAGCCTATCTGGGAACAAGGGGCAGTGCTGCCTCTCTAACATGTGGCAGATCTTTCCTGACTAAACCACTGCTGAACCTGGGGCAGGAAAACAGCACAAACCAAAGACAAGTGTTTTTAAGGACTCCACTTCCATCAATACAGAACATACAGTAACAAAACAACATCTGCTGGGCTTCAGGAATATTTTTCCTGCGGGTTTTTATTGGCATGCCTCACTTTCTTTCCTTTTTTTTTTTTTTTTTCCAAAACAGTGATGTATCTTTTCCTGCAAAATTTTAAAATAAAGCCCAAACTAAGTACAAATCTCTGCATTCCTGGGCCTTCAAGATAAACCATCCTCTTTTTTTTTTGGCCTGGATACATGTTTCCACTTGAGAACGGAACCTGACTGGAATAAAACAGGAGCCAAGGGAAGTGTCATCAGACTTCAGGCTGCACAAACTGCCCTGGAAAAGCCAGCTCTGCACTGTGAGAAATGGCAGGGTGAGTGTGCTGCTCTCTCTGCATGCCACGGACGCCCTCCATCCCAAGGTGGATCCTTCAGAACAAATTTCCTCTCCCCAGGAGACCAAACCCCAAACCTGCACTCACCAGAGTGATGCTGGGGATCATCACCAACCCCTGAAACCATATAAATTTCAACACCACGTCCCCAGCATGCCTGGCTGCAGAAACAGGTTGCTCCAGAAATGTTTTTACAGTCCTTAAAGATTGAGAAAGAAACTCACCACTTCTTTGATTTCAACCTCGGGGCCGGGTTGCGGGGGATGAGGAAGAGGGCTCTCATGGGATGCATGTCACACAGAGCTGCAATTTGTAAGAGGAGGCATTAAACGTGGCACAGACACCCAGCTGGGAGATCTCAGTTTCCTCTGAGGCTGCCAGGCCCTCGCGGCAGGATGACTGCAGCAACAACTCCCCACAGACAACCCCCAGCCCCGGAGCTCAGGTGAGGGCTGACGTCCCCATCCCAGGGCTCTGAGTGTCCCCAGCACTGCCAGGGTGAACGCAGGGGCTGGCTGGGGACACCTCTGCTCCTGCAGCTCCAGGTCCACAGCACCTGTGAGGTGCTGAGATCAGTGGGCCAGAGCGTGGGACAGCCACACCACGTGCCACAACGCTCTGCTTTATTTACTTGCATTTTCCAGCGAGGACAGCCCCAGGATTACGCTGAAAACCGTGGCAGTGTGACTTGTGCAGGTGCACCAGGTGAACCCAGCGTGTCACATCAGCTCTTACCTGTTTCCAGTCCTCCACCCTTCTTCATCTGTGTTTTATTTGAGGAAACCATGTCCCAGAGCACTCAAAGATGTCTCAGGGTCACACAGGTCTGCCTTTGCTCACTGCCCACCCTCTCCCCTGGGCCATGCTGCCCTGGCAGCTTTGTCCCCATGGGTGCTGTGAGCTCCACCTCAGCAAGCCCAGGTTGGTTGGGAAACCCTTGGGGTGGTGTTTCTGGCACAGAGCCGAGCTCTGGCTGGTGCTCAGCAAACGCCAGCACGTTGCAACCCAGGGATGATGAACAGAGCAATGACTACTCACGGGGAGCACCTTCGGCCATCTCGATGGCTGTTATCCCCAGAGACCACAAGTCACTCTGTGAAAGAAAGCAGAGGGACATTGCCAGTGAAAGGAGAAATGGACACTTCTATTTACCCTGTTCCCAAGCCTTGCTCAGACCCCGTGGTTGGCTGAGTCTCCTGAAGGACCAGAGCAGAGACAGCGCACCCATTTGGGAAACTCTTTGATTTCATACCTGTATCACTCTTCCTTCCATCTTCTCCCTTGCCAACAGGGACACCCGGATCCCCAGCTCCCCGCTGGACAGCAGCAGCAGTGAGCTGCCCTCCAGTGCCTCCTCCCCACCCCACCATCACTAACGAGCTGTGGCTGCACCCCCAGCCCCAGTAACGAGTCCCAGTGGATGGACTGGCTCTCCTGGCAGGGCAGGAGGCAGAGGCTGTACGTGCCCAGTGAGAGAATAACCCATCCACTGGACTGGGAACATGGCTCAGACAAACGTCAGTGCTTTCATCTAAAGCTGGGAGGGATGGACTCTGCCTTCCACCCTTCCTCTGTACATCCAGCTCTCCCTTGCCCCTCTGTCTGCCATGTCCCTGCAGTCCCACTCCACCTTTCTCCTCTCCGGTTCAAGAGCTGCCCTTTCTAAACTGCCTCAAGCCTCTAAACCTACCATTTAGTGAATAAATCCCAGAAAGGTTGTTTTTCCCAGAACAGAGTCCCAAAACTCCAGCCAGAGCTGGAAAGCCACAAGCACCTTTTCACATACACCCTCCAGGAAAGACAACTTGGATTTTCAATTTCAAGGCACTTTTCATCATTTTTAGCTCCAGTTGTCCCTTAACAAATGCCATCCTTGCTACACATCTTTGTACCTGCTTAAAAATTCTCTCTCAAATCTTATTTTCAGCCCTTTCACAGCACAGTCTCATCCATTCTTTGTTTCTGGTCAGCTGGGATTTCTGTTGCATACTTAATTATCACAGTCTTTCCACATGATTCAGCACACATGACCCCTTCCCTCTGGGTTGCCACTGAACTCCTTCCAAATTCCTAATGTGTCTTTCCATATTGAGGTGCCCAGTATTATATGCAAGATGCCAAGTGATCTTAAAGCTGGAGGAATACAGAAAGGGATTATCACCTCTCTAAGTCTCCCAGAGAAAGCAGAAAACTCAGCAGGAAGCACACATTTTATAATGATCTGGAATTCAGGACTTTTTTGTGTGGTTTTTATTTTTAAGACTGAAAAGCCTTTCAGTCCATCCAGCAAGGGGATGCTGTGCTAATGTATTTGCATTGCCTTGACTTGGGAAAGGAAGCAGGCTTCCTTCTCCCCCTCCTTTTGATTCTAAGCTTATTGACAAGGTATCTCCAAAGAATAAAGGAAGACTGGCTGGGGAGAAAACCAACAAATAACCTCAACAGTGGGGGGTTTCTATTTGTTCTTTTTTAAAGTAGTTTATTTATGTGAGGAGGTATTTACTGCCTCCTTCCATAGATTACACAGGCATCTCTTTCTGGCTAAGAAAACAGTGAGATCAGAGGCTTTTTGTCCAACGGATTAAGCCTGTGAGGATTCCTTTTCTCACCCTATAAATCTCTTCTTTTGTATTCAGTATTTTAAGCTGGCCAGCTAAACCTGAGAGCATCTGATTTGCATCCCTTTTAAAAGAAATAATTATCATTTACATCCTCCCCACCCTACTTCAAAGCAAGAGCATCAGGTGCAGGGATGTGATCCGGGGTATGGACTAATGTCCAGTGGCTCCCACATCACCAGGAGCTCTGAAAGCACCCTGCACAGAGCGTGTCAGCAGCAATCAGCCTCCTGTTCCACACCCCCAGCCACGGGAAAATGGCCAGGGCTAACTTCAGAGCAAGCATCTGATCCTCGGGGACAATAGAGGGATTCTGGTCCTGGTGCTTGTGCATCAGTCCACGGCATATTAAGTGCCCCAGTTATTCTGGCAAGAGGGAGATCCTTGGGGATTTCAGAGGGTAGAAAGTAGCCTATGAAGATATCAGTCCTTTTAAAAAAAATTATTAATAAAAAGCTGTGATTAATGAGAGCATTGCACAGGCAGCTGTCGGTGGAGAAGTGGTGAGAGCAGCCAGTGCAGGGTGCAGCCCTGCCATGAAGCACTGCCCTCAGCAGAGCTGAGGAAATGCCTGTTGTAATTGGTTAATCACAGAGTAATAAGTAATTGGAGTTTAAACTACTTCTACATGTCCCCATCATTAACAATTTCCATAACCCAGAGTCTGCACTCGGACTGGAGAGCTGCTCTCTGGAAAACCATCGGTTCAAAAGTTGACTGATGCACTTAAATGGCTGCAATAGCAAAGCATCATTTGGTTATTTTAAAAACATTTATTTCTCAAAAATTTCTCTTGACAATCAGTGATTGCAGCCCAAACTGTACCACAATGGTGGACTGTGGCTCTGCTACATTGGAGTGTTCTACTTTTAGAAAGCAGCTCACACCAGAGGGTCTCAAAGTCTTTTTTAAACACCACCTTGTGAAGTGACCTCTCAGCATGAACATGAACAGAGGTACAGTGAGCTTCACACATGCCTGAGCTTCCCCCCCAGAGTTCATGTCCAATGCCCTGCCCTCCTCTGTGGACATACTCAGTGGACCTTAGGAGTCTTGGAGTTAGAAATTCAAGTTCTGGACACTTCAAAAAACCGAGGAATAAAAACCCAAGGGATATTCCTACAGATGTGTGTCCAGAAACTTGTGTAAGGCAGAAACAAGATAAACTATATTAAGCTCTCCCTGCTTTTAAACATCAGACCTCACTGCAGTTTGAATGGGCAGGTGGGACTCCTACCCTTCCCGTGGATCTGCTGCATGGCACAGGGCTCTGTGCCACATTATAACTCAGCAGCAATGTTGTGCTGCCACCGATCCAAAAATAAACTTCAAACAGGCTGGAGAGACGTGAAAAGTAGGTCAGCCCCCTAAACGTCTGATTGTGTGGCAGCCTTCACATCTCCCTGCGAATATCAGCCTGCAGGCCAGAGGATGTGATTTTACCCTTTCTAAACCCGACCTGACTCCTCTCCAGAGTAAATAGAGCAAATACAGCTTGTTTGACTGGAGTATTTAAATACACAGCGCCAAAAAGCAGGGCAGCAGGTAGGAAGACTGAGTCTGACACCTTTCTCCACACGGGGAAAGACTCCTCACAGTAAATTTGGATACATGAACAGCGCAACAAAGATTCAGGTTGGACCTGAACTGGCATCCCAAAATCCCACAGCCAGAAAGCAGGAGGAGCCTGTGCTGCCTGCCAATGTGTTTTTCAAAGCTGCAAGCATATACTGAATTCCTGAGTGAGAAGATGCTTGTTTAGGTACCTTGAAGTCGTAAGTGGCATCGGGATTTTCGTCGCAGGCGATGACCTCGGGGGCCATCCAGTAAGGCGTTCCAATGAAGGTGTTTCTCCTGCCCACCGTCCTGTCCAGCTGGGCGCTGACACCAAAATCCACTGCAGAGCAGGGAGACAACGGGGCACCGTAAGGTCAGAGACAAACCTGAGCAACACTCTGCTGCTGAATGTAAAACATTGTGCTCATTCAGAACAACCCCACACGGCCAGGAAAGAACGACGTGGCTGAAGACACTCCTGTTTGATCTCTGCTGGGATCAACAGAGGTCAGTCAAGGACAAACCTGATCATCTGATGTCCAGGTTTTGTACGAAACCCTGTGCCTTTTCCTCCTTGCCAGGAGGCAATGAAAAGAAATCACAGCTCCTCATACTAATGAGAAACAGGGTTAGCAACATGAATAAGCAGCAGCCTTTGTTCTACGCTTGCTCATTTGAATTAAAGCCTGCCAAATACTGGTGGAAGCCTCATTTTTCTACCTAAATTCTTGCTGCAAATGGCAGAAATGCAGAAGGCTTAAGGAACTAAGGGCCAAGGACAAAGGCCCATGGGAAATGTCAGGCAGGGAGCTGCAAAATGAAGCAAAAAATGATGAAATCAAACCAATGAGAGAATACTCTATGGTCCACTAACTGCACTTTGCACAACACAATGGCTGGTGATTTGCCCTGGAGAATTTCCCCTTGGAGGGGAATCTTCACCAGCATAAAGCCAAACGAGCTGGTGGTGCCATCTGTTAAGCCAGGGTTTTATTCTGCTGCAGAGGCAAGAGGAGGTATGGGAAAACCAGGCTTGCACCACACATGACCAGTGTAAGGGATCTTCTAACACCAGCATAAAATAAAACGTGCAAAGACAGCCTTAATAACATTGCTACTGGACAACTGAGGATGTGAGCACACCATCGGCACTGCTCTGCTGCCTTCTATATGATCTCCACACCAAGGCCAGGGTGACTAACACAGTGCACGAAATTCAGAGTAGTTCTTGCAAATTAAGCGCCCTTTATCAGGTGAGCTTGGAAAAGGAGTCTGGATTATGTCACACTAAACTGGGTGGATTATCCTCTAGAACACGGCTATGCAGCTGTGGGGGAATGGCCCCTGACGACATCTGGCAACGCATACAGGGCAGTTTTCAATCCAGGGCATGAAAAACTGGTGTTGGTTGCTTAACCTGCACCTGTGGCAAAGCTGCCTGAATGAAAACACCACTGCAAGTGCATCCCTGCAAGCAGAACCTGGCCATCAACCCACGGCAGTTTAAGGCAGAGCACTTGGTCAACACCCAAGGCCATGTTATCAAAGCCAGCATGACAAAACCCACAGAGGAGCTCCTGGTACCCATCCTCTTCCTTCAGGCCATGTACAAGCCAGTTTTGCTGCTTCCCCCCAGGCAGCCCACCTGCAGTTTCCAGGCGTTCTAACCCACTCTTACCTAGTTTCACTTCTGCATTTTCCGTCAGCAATACATTCTGTCCCTTGATGTCTCGGTGAATTACTTTGTGCTGGTGTAGATGACTCAAGCCCTGGAGAATTCAGAGAAAGGTTAGAGGAACCCAAGTTCAAAGCATGTTATTTTCTGACATTCCTCCTCAACCAATTATGCTCCTGAAATGAAAGGTTCACAGTTGGAGTTAAGCACTGGAGAATGCTTTTGTTTATCACATGCTCCAAACACTGTCCCACGTCCCATGCTGGGAGGACATGCCTGGCGAGGAGCCTGCCAGTTCTAAAGGGATTAAACCCAATCTTTCACATTCCTGCAGGAACCTGTATTAACCCAAATTCTTCCGTCGCTCCAGACATGATTTCCCCCATGTGCTCCCTTGCCTCGGGGAGCCATTTCTGTGGCAGAAATAATAGAATGGGTTTGTCTCCTTTCTCCATTTCCATCATCCAGAAACTGAAGAAAACAATTCTCTTGTTGTATCGGTGCAATAAATTGGATTTCAATACACTGAGAAGCTTGTATTAAAACAGCTACCATGCAAATACAAACGTTATACCTTGTGCATACCCCTAGCAGAGATACAGCTCAAGTAAAAAGCCTGTCTCAAAGGCTAAAGGTAAACTAGCTTTGCTGCTGTGCTGGTTTATTAGCTCATTAATTCCTTTTTGCAACGCACATTTTTATTTCATTCATTTATTATTTCAGTTTCAAAGTAACATCCACCCAGACTGCCAGGAAAAATATGGATTACTTCAAAAACTAATTTTGCATGAGGTTTACATTTCACATTAAACATTCATATTTGAGGAAGAAAAGGATTTCTGCTATCTCTTCTGGTAGTTATTAGTCATTTTACACTCGTTACCTTGGGAAAACTGTGGAACAGGTTATATCTGTACGGGATTCCTTTTTTTAGCCATATTATACTTGGTTACAGGCACCTTTGAGCATTGGAGGCAAAGTGAAAATTCCACTGAATTTAATAAATCCTTTAACAAGGACCGAGCCTCGTGTCAGAATTCCAGCTGTCCATCACTGAACCAAGCGTGAGCCATGCTCTGCAGTCTGAAGGTGGGAGCCTTTCCTCACCCCAGACCCCACAGAGGTCACCCACCTGCCCCAATGTGTGGCCAAACTGCAACGGGTGACACTCGATGGTGGCCCCGGGACATGAGTCAGAGGCTGGGTTCTGACTCACTGCCAGAACTATTTTAAGGAGCAGGCTCACGGAGCTCACACACTTAAAATAAGCCCATGTAACTGTGGCCTCTTGGCACTGAAAGCAGCGTCCACAGAACAGCTGATGAGTTACAGTGCCAGCATCCTCTGCACATCACGCTGGTGTGGACAGTGGCATTCAGGGACAACGCAGAAGTGCTGTGCCACCTTTGGACACCTGTGGCAGCCTCAGTGTCAGGCACGTCCTTTTGGAGAGATCATTTTGCCTGATTTTCTTTCACAGAGTTATAGAATTGTTTAGTTGGAAAAGACCTTTAACACCATCAAGTCCAACCACAACCCTGACAACTGCCAAGGCCACCACTAAACCAGGTCCCTAAGCGGCACATCCACACCTCTTTTGAATTCCTCCCGGAATGGGGATCCATCCTTCCCTGGACAGCCTATTCTAATGCCTAACAACTTCTTTGATGAAGAAATTTTTCCTAAATCTCCCCTGGTGCAACTTGAGGCTATTTCCTCTCATCCGGTCACTTGAATGGCTCTTGTACAGGTTTCCTTCACATGCCAAACATTTCTATTTTCTCTTGAACAAATTTTCAGTTCACAGAGCAGTAGATTTTAATGTACGGCAACCATAACAATGCCATCCTTCGGCCTCAGCAGTGCAAAATGCAGGAAAGTCTTTGCTGAAGCTGCCACCTCCCAGTACATTAAACTCTGGCATGACCCATTTTAAGACATTTCACTCAAACATTTATATTGTGAGTATAAAAGCTGCAGCATCCTCATTAAAGTTAGACATGTGGATTTAATAAAACATAGGATGCTTTTTAATCATGAAGATTCTTCTTTCCACAGACTTTACTAGTCCTCCCCATTTCTGCGAACTAAAACCATAATTCTAACATAAATAAATCTTTGCCCTTTCAATACTAATAGCAGATTATATTTTTGTTGAAGGAAAAAGAGGGTTAAAATTCAGGGAACTAACAGAGCTAAAGGGCATTAGGCAGGGCTTATTTATTATGCATCATACAGGCACATGAATCATTCAGGCCTGCCGGCACTGCAGGGGCTCCAGCTCATGGCAGCACAGCATCCACGAAGTCTGTGGAGCCAAAGGCTCCCCGTGTCCCCTGAGCACTCAGCTGCCACTCTCCCAACAACATGCAGCTCCCTCTGGACACATACCCGCAAAATCTCTCGGCAGATGTAGGCAATCCACTCCTCCTTCAAGGTGTTCCCCTTCGTGTTCTTGATGAGGTCGGTGACGGAGCCCGCGCCACAGAACTCCATCACCAGCTGCCAAAGGGAACAGGAATGTAATTAACGGCATAAATGTCATGCAGCAACACCACCAGCAGCATCCCCCGGGCTGGCCGACCCCAGGGCAGGAGCCCAACGCTGGCATTGCTGCTGTGGGGACCCCACGGTGCTACACAGAACCACTGGGACATCATCCCTGAACCTATCAGCTTGTAATCCAGCTGGGGTTTGTCAAAAAATAAAACAATAAAGGGCTGGAAGGCTTGAAAGGCTTGTGGCCCTTCAGAAGATTGGGAGAAAGAAATAGGAATCAGTGCAGTGCTGAAAATCAGTGGAGGAGATCAGAATCTCAAACCCTACCCCTGCATGCCCTACTCGATACTTCTGATCAGTGTTTAGTATCAACAGCAATAAAACAGAACTCTGCCTCTTGCGTGTAAGTTCTTCAACTCCGAACATACAAAGGCACTGAGGCAGATATTTGAAAGTTTCCTATGATTTAAGAACCAGGTGTACTTTTCAATTTTTATTTTTTATTAACCAAACAACCTTTGGTTCTGATCATGTTTTTGAGCAGGAAACCTCCCTTGAGGGGAAGGTTGCCAAGCAGTGTCAGGCTTCCTGCGAGAGAGCTGCTGTCCTACCGCTCGGGTTGGTTCCACCATGACTGGCCACCACTGCTTGTACCACTTCCAAAGTTTCCGAATATCAAATATACAGGTGTAATGATCTAACCCAGTCCAAACTTAATCTTGTCATTGAACAACTGTGAAATAAACGTTACAGAAATAGCACGGGATGTGAGTCTGCCTCCCAGGGACTTCGCAGATCCCCAGGGCGTGCAGGAGCCATCAGCGTGCTCCAGAAAGCGAGCACAGCCTGTGTGTGCAACAAGCCTCCTCAAAGGCCTGTGCAAGTGCTTCCTCTCAGATGTGAAACCCTGTTTTCCAATTAGAACTGCTTCCTACTTGAAGATACTCCCTTGCCAGTGGTTCCTTGCCAGATTCTTCAATGTGCATGTTTCAAGTTTCTTATCACATGAGGCTTGCATGGCATTTAATGCTCTCCAAGCAAGTGACATCACTATTAAAAGCACAGGCCAAGAAAAGAATTCAAATGGCAGAAGGGTTACTTCTGACCAAACGCATTGATTGAAGTCTATCATAAATCATAATGATCATAAAATCCAGAAACAGGACTGCCATAAACCCTCAGGCTAAATAAAATACTTGAGCAGACTATACCTTACTTGGCTTTGACCACGCTCCTATCTTCAGTTTTGATGTTAAGTTTCTCTTTTCTTCCTGAACTGGTACTGAAAAATTCTTGGAATATCTCTGTTAAGTCATGAAAGTGGCTCCAAGAAGTGGAAGAAATGGCAGAAATGGATGGGTCACTGGCCAAAATCCACCCCATGCAAAGGCAAGGAATGCACCTACAGCTCTTCCACCCCAGCAGGGGCCAAGCCATCCAGCTGGGTCACTGACATGGCCTAACTCATGGTTACTGGTTGCTCAATGAATGGGGAATAATGGAACAACTGGTTTCAAAGTTGCTTTTCCTCTCTTTCTTCCCTTTCGACCATTGACACATGGGGAATATCAGTGCCTGCACATGTTTCTGATTAAACTGACATTTGGGATACCACGGCAGCAAATTCGGAAAGGAAAATCCTGGATAGCTGAGCCATCCACAAACATGTTGCAATCCAAAATGCTGCCCTCTCCAGCCCTCTTCCATGGAAACTCTTCCAAAGGCGCTCACCACGGTTTGGAGCAAGAGCGAGGAAGGGCTCGTTATGCTGTGCATGGCAATCCCAGTGCTTAAAAAAAATGGAAGAAATCCCATTACAAGAACACAGTGCATCCAATAATTTGCCAGATTATCTTAATGGAGCTGGCAGTTTGCTTGGTCCTTTACCCTGTCCTTGATTTCCACAGAGGAAAGATTAACTTTGCACCAGGAGGGGAATAATACGGCCACCCGCTGATGTATCCCAAATCTCTAACTGTGAAATCTCCTGGAGATTAAATTAGCAAAAATAGAGAGAAAAAGAGAAAGTCCTAGAAGGGTCTTTCCAACTCGGTTTTTTGAGAGGTGCATGGTCCCATAACATCCATAGGAAAATACTCAGCACTGGCAGATGTCTGACAGCACCAAGAGGTTCCACATCCCAGGGGACTGAGCACCATGAACAGCCCCAAAGCTCTGCCATGAATTCTTCAAGAAAACCAGCAGCAGAAAGGTGACGAGGGTGCCTGAGCATCCTTGTCCCTGACGGAGAACTGATGGACACCTGATGTGAACAGCCCCCATTCCCAGAAGGTTTGGGTGGCTGCTGCGTGCAGCACTGGGATCCCCTTATGCTTTCATGGCTTCTTATGCTCCTCAGGTGGAAGGATGCTACAGAATTCCCAATGACAGCTCATACAAGGCAACCTCCAAGGAGAGGAACCACAGATGATGGCAGGCCAAGGAGACACCCAGCAGCCCAGGTGAGACCTGACCCCCAGCACTGATGTCCTGCTGGGCAGTGGAGCCCAAGAACAATAAAAGCACACTGGAAGGGGCACAGGAGCATGACCAGGTCTTCTCAGAGGACCCTGAGGGCTTGTTCAGCCATGCAGAGGATGGACGGTTATGGTGGATCTGTGCGTACTGTCAACAGTAAGGACAGGTAGGCACCAGAGGGGGAGAAGAACAATGCAGATACTGCCATAATGTCAATTCATGCACACTATGGGTATGTTTAGGCTGGAAACCAACAGTCTTCCAGGAGAAAAATTAAAATGAATGCCAGTTCCAGCTGATTTAAGGGCAGAGCTTAATACACTCAGAAAAGGCTTCCAACGGCACTTGGATACTAAAATACTTTCTCACCAGTCTCATACCTCTGGGTAAGTGCTTTGCCCTCACACACTTGCATCATGACCAATTTTCTTAAGGGATGAAGTCATGATGGAGTAAGACAATAAACTGGAAATGCATACTGAATTTTTATTAACCATAATTAAAATTATCATCAAGATGGGCTAAAGGTAACATCATCTTCTGAAATTTAATTTGCAAGGACATTTATTGGTGAAGTATTTTTAAATACAGTTCATTTAGCATTTACTCAGCTCTTCATACCAGAGTGACAGCAAACTTCATAAGCAAGGCAAATTCAGAAACTGCAGCTGTAAATCTCTGTGTCCTGCTGCCTCATGAATTTTTTGTTTAAAGAGCTTTTGCAGTTTTCAAATCAACCACCACCTTCCTCAGTTTGGGAATGGCAAGACCTCTGCTCCAATCTCTGCTGTGTATTACCTGGAAGAGCTCAAACTCGAGCACCTCCAGAACACCAACCTCAATCCATCTTACAGTGAACTGCTCCAGCTTGTCCAGAGGAACTCCCCAAATCAAATCCTTTATTACACAAGATAAATCCTTCTGTGTTCCTATGCCTCAGCCCAGGAACAATTTGATTTCTTTTAAGTTATAGAAAACAAGCACACAACACCCTCAGGCTAAATGCTACTGGAAATCAATCCTTCCGCTGTGTGTGTAAACAGAACCTGGGTGCAACATGGTTCCATATGCCCAGGCCACCAAAATTTCTCATCCTACCCCACACCCTGACTCCCATGCAAGAGAGTCCCTCGTCACCCACATCGTGGGACCTGAAGCCAGTGACAGAGCATTAAAAACACAGAGACCTTCCCTTGGTGATCTGCAGAAAAGCTGATGCCCATTTCAGAAACAGAAATAGCAATCAAATTGGTGTTAAACAGCAACTAAAATACTCAGTAGCAAGATAAGCCCAGGTTTTCATGGCTTGTGTCAGTGCTGGGGTGGGAGCAGGCTGTGACACTGCAGCCACGCACCCAGGTGGGAGCACTGGGGCCAGCACTGCTCTGCTCTCTCCTCTCCAACAGCAGCATCCAACTGCTCTCACACGAGTTCCTCAATAAATTACTTGCCTGCATCTCCCTGGATGTCAAGCCCAGCCAAGCAATCCATACCCCCTGGGGAGGCAGCATGCAGCTGCCGCCACGGGTCCTGAGCAGGCTGAGGGCTTTGGGTCAGGGATGGCAGCAAAAGGAGCTGGGCTCACAGTCCAGCAGTGTTTACAGCACTGATACTGCTTTGAAGAGGAGTGAGAGTTAAGTAGTGCTGGATTACTCTGCCAGCCAGCAGCAGCAATCTGCTCTGATAACCCTGAGCTCTTGGTCAGGAGCTGGAGGAGCAGCCCCGACCCCCTCACACTCCCTCGGGACTGCAGAGCTTGGAGGGACTAAAGAGAGAGACACAGCTCAACCGAAAACTGACCCCTCTCAAACGTTCCATGATCTAATAAAACACAGACTTCTTTGTAATGCAAAGAATCAGCAACTGCCCAAAATATTTTTCAGGGTATATAAGCAGATTAAGAGCAATCCTGCTCAGAGCTGCACAGGTGTAACCAAGTGCTTTGAGAGCTCATGCCCAATTTTCAAGGGAGCCTTGCTGCCCCTGTTTTTGCTCTCCAGAGCCCTGGTGTGACTCTGTTCACATCACCCTAAAGCAATTCAACGGGCCCCTAGAGCAGCTCAACACAGGGAAAAAACACATTGCAACTACACAATCACCGCCCTGAGCATTGCACAGAAGCAGTGGTGCCACCCCGACCGGGAGGCTGTTCCCAAATCACTCTCATGCCTTTTTCCCCCCACGTTGCCCCAGATTATCTGCTGCAGAGGACACCCTGGAGGCCACCCCACCACGTGGGTATCTGGCAACGTGCCTATTAGCAATTTGTCCCCTTTGGTGACAGATGTGGCCGCGGGCAGGGTTGCCATGGCAGCCCATCCATCGCAGCCAGCACCGCTGGCCCTGGGGACCTTCCTGGGCTCTGCCCTGCCCTGCCCTGGGTGGGCTCTGGGTTGCTGCCAGCCATTGCTCAGCCCCCACATTCTGCACAGCTCCTGTGCCTGCTGCCCATGTGGGGCGGGCTGCTCTGTCCATGGTCTCAGTGCACAGTGGACAGCAAGGGCAGATGACCAGTGTCCAGCTGATGTGTGAGGTCCAGCACCTCCACGACCCTGCATATGGGCACAGTGTATGGGGATCACAGTGCCTGCAGCTTCCAGCAGTCCTCAGGGCAGGGGTCCTTTGGGATGGGGTCACCTCCCCCATCCAGCTCACACTTCCTAATGAATGCCTCATGTCCCACCATTTAAAAAAACACCCACCCCAAAATATCTCAAAACAACCCCCCTGGGTTATGCACAGCCTGGTATCCCATAGCTCAGATTTGAGACGAGCAAAGGGAATTTAATGAGTTTAACTCTGAGAAGCAGCAGTTAACTGATTATCTGGGCCCTCATATCCCCTGGGAATTTCCCCAGTTTCTGCAGCCCACCTTCACCCCATCTCCTTGCACTAGAGCAGGACCCTCTCGCCTCAGCTAGAGAGAGGCACAAACCCCCCACAAAGACCCACAGCACCCCAGAATGCAAAACATAATCCAACATGAGAATAAACCTACCCTATATTTTTAAATTTCTTTTAAAATGTTCCATAAAGGTTGTCCCTTATGACTTTTGCTTCCCTTTTTTTGGCTAACATAGCAGATTTGTGATACATCTGCTAAAACACCCTCCGCACAGCTCCTTAATTTCTGAAAACAGGGTTGTTTAGTGAGCTTGAGCTCATCTTTCAGGGCAAGTGGCTGCTGTGGAATGGAGCAGCAGCACCAACAATACTTCATGTCGGAAGCCTGCCACGTTTCTGAGAGATCTTAATCTCCACTGAAAGAGTTCCCTATTTTTTATTTCCGTATCAGCCTCCCAAGTGTCGATAAAAAGAATTACTTGGGCATTATCAGAAACCATTTTATTTCAACAAAGAGCCAATGAAAAATAAACAAGCCTTTATCTGTGAGGCAAGACTGATAGGGTTCACACGAGTCCTAATTCAATCAGAACCTGAAACAGCAGCTATTTAACACAGAGGCACCAGCACACCTCTCTTCCAGGGCTGGGCAGCTTTCCCAGGAACCTCCACCACACCCAGCACTGGGCAGAGACTTAAAAACCCCCTCACACCCCAGTGGAACTAAAGAAGCTTTTACAAAAAAATTTTTCACTAACCCATGAGAAAGGCCCCAGATTGAGAGGAGAGGTAGTGGTCTGGTAGAGAATTCAGATTATCTAGTCTGTCTTTCCCAGGGGGCAAGAAGAAGCAGCACAGCAGAACACCTTCTCCCCTTGCATGGCCCGCCAGGAAAAACCCAGGTTCTCCTCCTGACTTGGGGCATGTGAAGGTGATACAGCACTTAGAGCATCCTCTGCTGTGTCATGGTGATGGGGATCAACAGAAGAATCATAGAGTATCTTGAGTTGGAAGGAATCTCCTAAGGACCACAGAGTCCAACTCCTGGTCCTGCACAGGAAAACCCCAAGAATCCCACCCTGTGCCTGAGAGCTTTGTCCAAACACTTCCTGAATTCTGGCACGCTTGGTGCTGTGTAACCACTTCCCTGGGGAGCCTGTTCAGTGACCACTTCCCTGGGGAGCCTGACCACCCTCTGAGGTGGTCTTTTCCTGATATCTTTTCCTGATTTCCAACCTAAACCTGCCCTGACACAGCTCCACATCATCACTCTTCATCACTCTTAATCACTCTTTATCCAGAGAGTTCTCTAGTGAGCTTTTCTTTTTGAAAGTTTGGGCTGTTCTGTTACTTAACACTCATGTATGCCAAGAGCCCTTTGTACTGGAGCTGGAGGAAAGAAACCAAACCAAACCCTCTTGCCTGGCCAGAGCACGCAAACCTCAGACCCAACCAGTGTAAAGGCACTGAGCAGAGGCCAGCACCAGGGAGGGCTCCTCTCATTATTGAGGGACTTGGCATACAGCTGGTGGGGTTTTTTTCCCTCCAGGCACTCCTGCAGCACAAGGAGGAACATTGTGGGTTGTTTTAATATTTCACTTAAAAGGAAAAAAAAAATTATAAGCCAGCCAAAGCCAAATGGAATTTCATGGGATGAAAAAGCACTTCTCAGCCTGACAGCTTTCTCCTCACTGAATCCCAGGCCAGCTGCAAAGAACATGTGTTTTAAGAGTTCCCACCAAAAATAACCTGAACACCCAGGGTAGGAACACCCTTGGAGTCCAAGACCCCAAAGTCTTCCCAATAATTCAGTGTACCAGAAAGTCTCGCAGAAGAAAAAGGCACTGAAGTCCATCAGCTCCAGTTTTCTCCGGGGAGGAATGTCCTCCGAATCCCTCCACTGCCCACTGGATGCTCTGGCATGTGGATGCAGGGGCAAACAGCTGAAGTCACTGAATGCTTTGCTAAAATAAAGCCTGTGTTGTACAGGAACTACAGGGAAGAGGGTGCTGCTGCTCTTCAGCATCTCCATGGTCTCCCAGGCGAACCATGGATAGTTGTTACCCCTGAAAATTTAGGCTGTAGCAACCTCGCTCAGGCACAGAAAAGCTTGGGGAACCACACATGGGTAAGGGAGAACTGACTGGATTTACAGGACTGTGAGGAAATAAAGACTTCTTCGACCACAGGACAACATCCAGGTCGTTGTGCTGACGGTAATTCCAACGTAGCCTTCTCTTCAGTGGAGCCCTAAGGAAAGCAGGGTCCTACACAGCTGCTCTGATGGCCACAGGCACTGCAGGCTGCTGCTCCCGAGACTCCAACCAGCACAGCCAAGCCCAGAACACAGCACAACTTTAATTTTACAGCAACGGCTGGAGCCCTGGCCCGCAGTGCCAGTGCCCTGCCCGACCTCCTGAGCACCAGCTGCCGCCAAAGGGAGTGGGCTCTGATGCTCTGTCTCTCGCCAGGGATAGAGCGGATTTAAACTCCATCCTCCCTGCTCTGGGAATGCTGAATTAATAACCAAGAAGGCCCTGACAAGGGAAGCAGTGGGAGGAGGCGGCCGAGGATTTACGGAGACGCAAAGGCAGCTTGGTGCCCTTCAGCAACGTCAGGCATCTCCACCGCAGCGGCTGGGCAGCCACAGCCCTCCCTGACCTCCCCTCGCTGTCCCCCTCCTCTTCCTCGGCCTGCACAGGCTCCATGAAACATGAAGCACGAGAAGCAGCACCAAGAGCTGGCAGGAATCACCCAGCATCCCCCCCAGCAATGCTCCCAACTCCCTCCAACTGCCAGAGGATGGAATGATTTTCAACTGAATACTGTAACAAAGATATTGCTAGTAACGCTTCAGATTAAAAATGGGTTTACCCTCAGCCTGCAAAAGATTTTATGGCAAAATGGACAAGTGTTTTGCAGTGCAGCAAGAGCCTGTTCAAAGCCATGACTTTGAAAGAGATGGATGCAAAATAAGGGGTTTTGTGCAAGTTGGGTGCTGGTAAGAGGACAATTCAGAGTAAATAATCTGTGTCAAATCCCAGTTATTTTAAAGAGAAGAAAGCAACTTACCCAGAGCTGATCATCCATTCCTGGTGGGTTCTTTTTAATAAAAGCACCATAGTACGTAGCAATATTTCGGTGGTGAGAATACTTCTTCAGCATGTTTATTTCTTGTTTGATCTCTTCCTCTTCATCCTGAGATGAGGTAAAAAGAAAAGAAAAACACAACCACAGGCATTAGGAGACAGCACTTCACAGGGTCCAAGTTGTCTTTGTATATGGGTGAATTTCCAAGCACCCCATTCCTGACTGACCTCTCAGGTTTTTTGCACCATTTTTTACAGCCACTTTACAGCAGATTCTGGGATCTTGAGAGCTGGACTGGAGACTAATGTTGCTCTGAGGCTCAACCATACCTGCATTACCCCAGTGATGCATCAGCACACCCTCACAGACACACCAGAGACCCAAGAAAGTGTTCTTTTAGAAATCACTGCACGGCAGAAGTGCTCCTGTACTCCCAGCCCTCTGGCACATCACTCCTGCCCACCATGGAAGGAGCACAAGACCTCTGGAGACACCAGGAGTTGCTGGTGGTGGGGTGGCACCACATGGGGAGCAGGCAGGTGCTGCCTGTCCACAAAGTCCACCAGACTAACTCAGTCCTGGTGACAAGCACCACTCCCAGGGGCTATCCCAGCCCCTCTCTGCCCCATCTGCAAAGTGGCATTAGCTGAAGCAGCCGAGGCAGAGGAGCCACACCAATTCCCATTTTGATGTCCCACCTCTTTGCTCTCAGACCCATCAAACGTGCCCTGGTTTTATTTTAAGCTGACCGAATTCCAGCCCGCTGTATTTCCACAGGCAGCACTTAGCACCTTGATGTCAATGAGCTTTATTATAAAGGACCAGAAGGGCTGCTTGTTCCTGATTCTCCTTTATTCCCCTCGTGTCCCTCACCTGCCTCTCTTGACCTCAGTTTTACAAATGGGCAAAGGACGAGACACCCGCAGAGCAGCACAGCTGCAGGAGCAGCTCTTCTTGAGGAGAAGACCCTGACCCCTGACCAGGTGTCACACAACACGGACAGAAACACATCTTTCTTCCCAAAATACCATGGCAAGTGATTTAGTGGCTACACTCCTGCATTCAGGGAAGAATAGCAAAGGTGAGGACAGGAGAAATAAGGACAAGAAATATCTGGATGGAGCTTGCATAAACAACCTCCAGTTCTATTTTTGGTAAGAGCACGAAGGGTATAAGCACAAAAGAGGATGAGGAACAGGATCAAATATTACAAAGAAAACCAGGGGACTATTCTGGAAGAACCTTTATCACCTCTCTTCTTCAAGCAGCCAACCCAACTTTGCTTGTTTTCATTTGTCCAAGAAACCAGGGGATATAACGTGAAGTTCATCAGGCCACAGAGGTGATTTTTTTAATTGAAGCCCTTTGCAACAACTAAAAAGCAGCTGGATGCTCAACAGTGCTGGGAGCAAGGAGCAGCACTCAGCACGAAATCCCTCCAGCTCTCTGAGCACCCAGCCAGCTTTTCAGTCATCCCTCAATTCATGCCTGGCTCTCTAGGAAAAAATGGAGGCAAGGCAGAGGGACTCTTGGTCTAAAGTTTTATTTTAACTCTGTCCTCAAGTTCAAGAACTCAAAAAGGGTGGGAAAACCCTCCAGAGCATCAGAGCTGTGGATGGCACCTGAGGACGTGTCTCCACGGCCAGGCTCCAGGGCTCCAGCCCAACCTCCTGCTCCAAGCAGGACTAGTGACAGCAATCAGAGCTGTGGATGGCACCTGAGGACATGTCTCCATGGCCAGGCTCGGGGGCTCCAGCCCAACCTCCTGCTCCAAGCAGGACTAGTGACAGCAATCAGAGCTGTGGATGGCACCTGAGGACGTGTCTCCATGGTAAGGCTTGGGGGCTACAGCCCAACCTCCTGCTCCAAGCAGGACTACTGAGAGCAATCATCCCCAGCACATCCAGCAAGGGAGGGGAAAAAAATGGAATCACCACAGCAAGCTGCTGCAACTACTCCAATCCCAAACCCAACAAAAGCCACAGGCCAGGCTTTGCTGCCACACTTTGCCTCCATCAATCGATTCTGTTACACCCACCGCTGGAAGTAGGTCATGCAGCACACAGCAGGACCAGCCCCTGGAAAATGAATCCGAACTCTTAATTCAGAGGTAGCAGCTGCCCAAACTGATGAAGTGCTGTAATTTGAGGGCCTCTATTCTGCAATCCTCCCTAACAGATAATTAGTAAGAGCGGGGATGAGTTAAACAAAGCATCGTTGTCAGGAGCCTGCTGGGGTTTAGTGCAAGGCACGTGGTCAGGATGAAATGCCGTCTGGGAGCTCACTGAATCACGGTTTGGGTTGTAAGAGACCTTAAAGATCACCTAGTTCCATCCCCCTACCACGGGCAGGGAGACCTTCCACCAGACCAGGTTGCTCAGAGCCCCATCCAACCCAGGCTTTACACTCCAAAAGCTGCAGATGGCTATGGCTGGGATGACCACACTAATTCTGTTCTCTGCTGACTTCTGAAAGACACACATCAGGGATACCCTGGAAAAACAGGTGGGATGGAAGGGCAGGATCAAATGAAGCAGCGGCAGCACTGAAATTGTGTGTGGGGAGGAGGTGAAGGAGTGAGTTTGGGTTTTCTGCAGCAGCCTTTGCGCTGAGCCTGGATCAGGTGCCAACACGGCTGTAGGCACAACGCAGGGACCAGCTTTAGAAACTCCTCCAGAAGCAATGCCCAGCACCATTCCTGCAGGGGCTGAAGGACATGGCTCTAGAAGTGCCTTCAGCACCAAGAGCTATGAGGCACAGCCAGCCCTTACCACGGCACAGGTTTGCACTGCCTGCACCGTGGTCACTGCCCAGCCTGCCCGAGCCTGGTCCTGCCCTGAATGAGCCCTCCTTGCCCAGAAGCAGCTTAAGGGGAAAAGAATTAAATATCCAGAAACCACATCCCATGACAAATACCCGATTTACTACCCTGTACATTCAGACACGAGGCCCAGCTTTGCAAGAAGAAGTTTTAGATCAGGGACATCTACTTAAAGATGTGTATGAAATTATTACTGGTCAGGATCAGATTTCAGGTACTTTTCCCCAATATCTTTCCTTGGAAGCGACGGTGTTTTCAAACCACTGAATTAAGTGTGGATTCAAATTTAAGCCTGTGTTTGGCCTCAGAGTAATATTTTGATTTCTCAGCTAAAATTCATTCTAACATCAGACTTCATCCCATGGGAATTTCACTGCTATTTATGCCATAGGTTTATGCTTGGTGGGTCTGCCTATTCCCTTAGAGCCTGCTTCCCACGGGAATGAGATAAATGGCACTTGTAGATACTGCAAGTAAACAGGAACAAATCTCATTCACATTTACAGACTTATTTCCACACATCATTTCACCTGTTAGCACCAAAAATAACCTGGATTAAGGTCCCGTAGATATTAATACCACACCACAGCATCTAAGGTATTTCAAAACAGATTCCCAAGGCCAGCTGACTGCTTTTACAGAGAGTCATTTCTGTACGTGTTGAGCTCCTGAGAGCTAATTTAAAACATGAACTCAAAAATTAAGGTGGGTAGATTGTGATCAAATCCTAATTTTGAAATGTGTTGTTCCAGAAAAAAAAAAAAAAAGACAAAACACAACAAAACACATTCTTACTCCCAAGCCTGGCATTGTTTCCAGGGCAGCAACTTTGGGAGGGATAGTACTGCACTTAGGAAAACATTACTCAAGAGAAAGCATCTTCATGCCATGCTCCTAAATGCATCTGTTTAGGTTTTTAGGGATCATAGCAACTCAGTTTTTCTTTTGTGGCAACCAGGAAATGGTGAAACCATCCCTTCCCCTCAAATTTGTTATTCATTTAATGATTTGTAAATTCTTGGCTCTCTCAGTCTGCAAAAAGTTTTGTAAAAGCCACCTTTGAGACCAGGATGGTGCAGGTTTTTTCCTCTTTATCAGAACGATGCACAGGAATTATTCAACTTGCCTAGTGAAGTTATTCATGACAATAACTGCAACACAGTTTTTGTGAACAAAAGCTCTTCAGTGAAGATCATGGATTCAGAGAAACAGAAATGAGTTATGAATACAAGATCCTGTTGCTACTTTTGACAAGATCATGTGCAATAGGAAGGAGGAAATGGCTTCAACCTGACAGTGGGCAGGGTTAAATGGGATGTTGGGAAGAAATTCTTCCCTGTGAGAGTGGGGAGGCCCTGGCACAGGGTGCCCAGAGCAGCCGTGGCTGCTCCATCCCTGGAAGTGTTCAAGGCCAAGTTGGACAGGGCTTGGCGCAACCTGGGGCAGTGGAAGGTGTCCCTGCCGATGGCAGGGGCGGCACTGGATGATCTGTAAGGTTCCTTTCTACCCAAACCATTCTATGATTTTCTTCAGAATTTATTAAGGCATTTAAAAGAGCCACTGCTGGAACTGGATGCTGTTTTGTTTCAGCATGAAAGTACTCAATCTCCAAATCTCTTCCAAATTTACTTTTTTCTCACGTATTTAGCAAAACTAAAACCTCTTAATGGCACATATCACCTTAAGACAAAGGCAATTTACTTCCCAGGAGCATCAGTCTTCTACCCATCCCCACACATCATCACACCCCATCCCCCTTCCCCCCTTATCTGTAATTTAGGGATGCAGGAGGAGGATACATTACCCCGGTGACGTCCATAACCTTAATAGCAGCGAGCTGGCCTGTTTTAACATGACGACCCTGCAAAACAAAAGGGAGAAGTTTGTTTGGTTTTGCTCAGTGACAATGTTTTCCTCGAAGTGAACAATATCCTTAAACAATCTCCTCGCCCTGGCAGCATCCACACATTATTTGTTGCCTTTTCAAGAGCATCTTCACAGCAGCCATGATGGGAAAGCAATTCCCTCCCCTTCCTCCTGCCATTACAAGTAATTAGTACAGGGCCTTCAGTGCTGTATTTTCCTGGCAAACAAGTGCTGGAAACACTCTTTAATGCTCAGCCATGCACAAAAAACCAGCTCAAGGCCTCTCCTGAGCACAGAGCATGACTCGGCTGGAAACGGGCTGCTGGAGCTGAGATGATGGGAATGTGCTGGCTGGGGTACCCACACTGCCTTCAGTCCACTCGTGTCCCATCCCGGCTCTCACGGACCTGGGGACACACTGGGGACCCCTGGCCTGCAGGGCGCCATATTCACTCTGACCAGTAATTTATTCATTTTCAGAAAGCCTTGGTTAGCAGGCTAGAGGAGTTTTTAAAGTTTTCAGCAACTGAAAAAAGCAGCAAATCACTGCAATGAACTGTTTGTTGCACAGTGCTCGACTACATTAATCCTAATGGGAAAATGCCTGGGAGAGATGGTGAAAATATAAAAGAGCTCCAACTATTTATGAGGTCTTAAAACCAACACAACTGCTATCAAGCAAAGCAATTCCCAGCCTTTCCTCCTGGAAATGGATCACCCAACATCATATCCAAATTGCTCATATCAAATCATTCCCACCCCCAACTGAAGGACATGTGCTGTGCTTCCCAACCAGGCAGTCTGAGGAAAAGATGCTTTTCCTCCAGGAAAGCCAGCAAATGCTGATCCTAACAGGAGAGCTGGGATGCAAAGGGAAGCATCCCTATTTCCCAGTTTCCACCCCTATTTACTATGGGAGCTGCCCTAGGCCCCATCATGTGAGATATGGTGTGGAGGACGCAGACGGAATGGCAGCTCTTGCCCTGCAGCATTGATAATTAACACACCAAGGACACAACCAGGAGCAGAGGCGGAGAGGGGTCGAGCTGCAGCATGGCACAAACAGGGAAAAAGAGAAGCTCTTCCTAAACTGCAGGCTCCTCCTGCCCCCACACCAGCTTGTGTGTTGATGAGCTGGGGTTTGTGTCAGGTCTCCCAGCCCTCCTGCAGGCTGGAGATGGTCTTTCACACCCTCTCAGCTCAAGAACCCTAAATTACCAGACATGGGAACCTCTCCCTGGTCCCTCAGGTTTCCAGGCACGGCGCTGGGAAGCAAACCCACGCGCCGGCTGTGGAGCAAGGCAGCATCATCCTCTCCAAATTTATGACTTCACCAGGAAGCCAATTCACCCACCAGGGCTCCTCGCTCATTTATTAACACAATTTATATGTCCTGAGCAACCGCATGTTCTGACAGCGGAAAAAGAGCTTTATTTTAAAATATGTGCAACATAAAAAGTAATAAAACCGAGCGCAGCCCAGCAGCCCCAGGCTGCAGCTGAAGCATCCCCTGGATGCGGCCGGCGGGAAGGAGGGGCATGTCACTAGACACCATCTATTTAGACAGCATGATCTGCAGAAACAAATCCTCCTCTTCCTAAATTCATCCTTGTTGGCTTGCCCAGGACGTCCCCACGTGTACTGACACTTTAATTAAAGCCCACAGAGCACCAGCAGGGTAAACACTTGGACCATGGCACGCCCCATCTCCCGTGAACTGGAGGAGGAGGGGGAAGCATGCTGGGGCATTCCGAACCGTGGATTTAGGAGTTATACCTGCCTTCACCTGATGCATCACGACCTCATTTTATATTTTAAGGAAATGCCTCAGCCTTGCCATGGTGAAGTGCTGCTGCTGCCCTCAGCACCAGCCAAGGGGAAATGGATCCCTACGTGGCCACAGCATCCTTCTCTCAGGAATCTGCTGCCTCCTTGCACACCTCCCAGATATTTACAGACAATGGTAAGAACTTAATATCGTGTAAGCATTTACCAAAACAAAATAAACCACTTGGAAACATATGTTAATGTAAGCCATGAGGGGCACTTAGTCACGCAAAAATCAGGCGGAGTAGAACCAGTAAGTGTTCACCCTGGGATATTGTAGCGAAGGTTTGATTTTTCTATAGTTTGTTCACGACGATGGATTGTACAGCTTCACCCTGGCAGATGAAGCCATCCAGGGAAAACAGGCATCTCCTTACCAGCCAACCATCCCTTTTAATTCAACCTACTGCTCAGCACTGAGACTTGCTGTGAAACCTTCATAAATAGTTTAGAAAACCCAGTTGATTTTTACCCTACTGCAGATGTTCTTGAATTTGCAATAAGGATACAGACAGGCTGGAGGAAGACACTGAGAACGGGAAGTGAGAGATGCAACAGAGGAATTAAATCAACATCCAACCTGTACCCATTAAAAGATGCCAGGGCAGCAGCAAAGCCCTCTCACAGCATCAGCCACCAGCCACATTTGGCACCTTGGCCATGCAGATTCCAGTGCCTGTGCCCAAAGCCTGGAAGCAAGACCAGAAGTACTCATGCCCCTGCAATCTCTCCAAAGTATGCAGTTGGATCAGGCAGTGGAGCCACCTGTGCCAAAGCCAAGGCAAGCTGAAACTGGGAATTAATTAATGTCAAGTGTTAAGTTGTCCTGTGTTAATCTGTGCTGCTGTAAGAAAGCTACAAATGAGGACTGGAATATCAAGATAAGAAAAGTACCAAAAAGCCCCTGCTGTGATGCTTTTACTTCCTGTGTGTCCTCCACCCATCAAAACTTGTTGGTTTTTTCCTTTGAACCATCACTACAGCAGTGCACTCCACTCATAAACCACATGAAGACTTAGGGGAGCCTTACTCCTGCTCCCCTGCTCAACTCTGCCTCCTTGACACCAAAGATGTGGATCAGAACAGGCAAGAAGTGTTGAAATTCAACAGAAAATCTCCACTTTTTCGGAAGTCCTCCATTTTGGTGTCCCCATGGAGATGCTGGAGAGGGTGCCTGAAGGCAAAGTCCTCAGGAGGATGGGACCATTCCTGGGTAACACAGTCACTCTGAGCCTTCAGAACACAGCACCAGCCTAATTTTGGTGACAGAAGCAAAGGTAGTTGGCAGGGAACAGCCATCATTGGGCCACCCTCGCCCCATGCACTCTCCTCGCCTCCTCCCTGCCTTTAGTCGCCTCTCTGCTGTGGAAAAGGAGCTGATGTGCTCCTTAGCAATCTGTAACACTTTGTCTTCTCACCCTCTTGGTCTCCCCTACTGCTCAGGATTTTCTCCCTCTGTGGGTGGTCGGTGAGCTGCTTCCAGATGCTCGTTCAGAAGGGTAAGAGATGCACGAGAACCAGGATCATTCCCTGAGCCCAACCTTCCACCACATCCCACCATCCCACCACCATCCCCATCCTGCTCAAACTCCTGCACGGCACCACCACTGCTTTGGATGTAACCATGGGCTTTCCCAACACTCCCTCCGCACTCATGTGGGGTGAACCTCCAGAAATCCAAGGAGAGGAAGGGAAGAGCTCTCCAGGAGGACTTTGGCTCACCCCATGTTGGCTGTTCACAGTCAGCACTGCATGGTTTGAAAGAACACTGCCAGCACCACCTGGGGTACAGCTCCCAGAGGCCTCAAACACACAAACATCCTCCAACACCTCCCTGCTCTTGTCCCACAGCACGTTCTGCCTCTGGCTCTTCATGAATTCAGCACTGTTACAGACACTGGTGGCTATGATGGCATAAAACATACAGGAGGAAATCTGAGCCACTAAAGCATCTCCCCCTCTCCAGATTCACTGTCAAGGTTCACTTGGGTACAAACCCACATTTCAGTCTCAGGATTATTCAAGCATGATCTTCAAAGCTGCCACAATTTTTAATTAAACATCCATCTGAGCATGAATTCATGCTCCTAATTACTCTCAAAATGTTATATCAACTATCACTAACTTGATAATGTCAAGTATTAAGACTAATTTCTACAAATGAAGCAAGCATCACGAGATTTTTTCTTCAAAGGTTGTGGTCCTCACACTCCATAAAGTGTAATGGACCAGCACACAATGAGAACATTGGTAAATGCTTTTAAACATCAATTGATGCAGTCAGGCATTATATTTACTAAATAAACAAACCCTGGCCTCAATATCAGCCTTTTTAGACAAGAACTGCATATCTTGGCCCAAAATTCAAGTCCACATTTTAAGGACAGAAAGAGGATGATTGATTGTTGCTTTTTAAAATTTTCCTAGCACAAGCATGGATTTCACCTCTAAGCAAAACCTGCAATTTCTGTACCCAGAAACGTGTTCCATCATATTTACTTAATTTGTGCTGTCGGCTTTTATTCATCCAACAAAATAAATGACCCACCACCTGCTGCAGCCAGTGGGACACAACCAGAATTGTCACTTTGTTGAGAAATGCAGAGCTCCCATTTCCTTCTGCCAAGCAGAGCAACATCTCTTAGACATCCCAGCCTGGACACGCAGCCTCCAACATCCCTGTGCATACAAAATCCCCATTGTAGGCACTTAGTGGAGTAACCATGTTATATGTCTGATACTTTAAAGCAAAACACTTACAATCCAACCATTTTGCACTGCCCTTACTCATTCTGCATGTAAATATGAACATGAGTGGGATCAGGGTACTCTTGCAAGGCACTGCTGAAATTTCGACACGAACAGCCCTGCTGGGACCAGACCACAACGCCAGCCCTCACCACTGAGGAACACTGTGTCTCATAGAGAAATCTCAGTTAACTGAGACAAACAACAGAAAGTCTCATGAAAGTCCACATATTAGCACTTTGGCAGCAGAGAAGCCTCCCAAATAAATTTCTTCCATTACATTTCTGTTGCAGTTGGTGCCAGCAGCCCAACAACCACCCTTTCTACTGTCCAACTCCTGCCTCCAAACCCAGTCATGAAACAGCACATGCTCAGCACCACCACATCCTGCATATTCTTCCTACAACAGGAATGGCACAGGACACCAGAGATTTTACCAGGTTAGAAGTCACCAGTTTACTTTTCTGTGTTAAATTTTTAGTAAGTGCTATGAGAAATCCTTTGCCCAGCCCTTACTTCTGCACAGGCACCATTCAAGGTGTTCACTGATGAGACTCATCTCCTCCAGACTCTTTTTCAGCATTCAAGACCTTCTGCAGCAAAGATCTCCTGGGATGAGCCAGGACTTCACACAGGTCCATGGCCTAGGTCCTGCCAGTTCCTTGTTTTCCTGTAGTTAAATGCAATCCAGGGACTCGGTCCAAGATTTTTAACATGAAGGCACTTTAGCATTAATGCACCAAAAACCACATCCAACTTTTCTTGGGAGAAGGAGCTTCGCCTTCTAACAGGAGTCGTGAATCTGAACTGCCATCCTGCTGGACATTAGACCATTTTATAGCACCTGGCACGGTTTGTTCTCAGCTTTACAGAGTATAGGCACATTTACGTACTTGGTTTCCCATTGAAAGCAATGTGCCAAAATCCCCTCTCCAACTAGTCTGAGGGGCTAAAATACTTATTGATGTAAAAAAAAAGCTTATTCTAGTGTAAAAATTCAGCAATCTCCAAAACAAGCTGGCTAAAAACGACATGCACGAGCTTTGCACTTGGTTTACAGATCTCTTCAAATACATCTGAAATAAATCCATGTATCTGAGAAGGTAATTAAAACACTGGATACTCTGCATAGCAGGCCAGCATCAGAAAATTTGAGTCATGTAACAGGAGGGGGAAAGTGTTTATTTTAACAAAGAGTAACGTATCTCTTTGATTAAAACAGAGCCATCATTGGCCAGACCTTCTTGTTGCTGCCTGCATTTAACTCCAGTACTGGGAGGGGGATTTCAAGCTAGTGGGGATTCAGAACACCCCTGCAGACTGGGGACCAGTCCTCACCCTGCCCAGGGATTCAGCCCCATCTCTCTGCTTTAGTGCAGCAGGAGCTTTTTGAGAGAAGCAGCGTGACCACAATGGCAGTGTCCTTCCTTCCCACCACACCCTCTGCCTCTCCAGCATTTCCTGGGTTCACAAACAGCTTTGCAGAGCTTCCGAGCGATCCCAGTGCCTCAAGGCACCAAAGGAACATGACAGACTTATTGCAGGTCCTTTCCACTTGGGGCAAACTCCACTTAAACCACCCCCTGTTCTCCCAAACTTCAACACTCTGCAAACAGCATCCTCCAATAAACATGGCACACTTGAAACTCCAGAAATTAAAAACAAAGGTGCATTCAGAAAACTCAAAGATAAACTAAACAAAGTAGAAGTATTTTTTGTTTGTTTTTTGGGGGTTTTTTGGTTCTCAGCTGGGCATTTTTATTAATATTTCAGTTTTGGACTGAACAACCAGAGCTTCCCCTTGGAAAAGCCTAAGTCTGCTCCCAGCACAGACGCCTCTAATTGCACAGGGCCAAGCTAATGCTCTGTGCTGACCCAACAGAGCTGACCTTTGGACTGAAGTGTTTCCAGTCCTCTCTATCAATCCAAGCTCTGATCTGGACCCTGCAGCTCAGAGAGCCGCAATTCCATTACTGCAGCTCCACAATAGCTCTGACATTAAGTAAAGAAGGCAGGATTATTAGATTAACAAACTAAATTGTTAAATTAGCATATTATTCATGTCCAGAAATAACATGCACTACAGCACATAGATGAGCAAGACTACAGTCTTATATTCCCTACATAAGGGAAACACATCCCTTAGGCCAGTGCTCGTACTTACTCCATCCTCTATTCCTCTTGCAGTTCAAATGAGGCTGGAGACTCCCACCTCCAGCTCAGGAAGAACCGTACTTCTCTCTTCCATGGATAAAACCATCGCCTTAAGTAGTCCAAAATCAGCATCAGAGAGCCTGAATTCTTCCAGAAGCTTCTGAGGATGATTCCTCTAGATGTGGCCTGCTCCACTTCTGATTTCCCCCCTAGGGGAAAACACAGATTTCCCCCCCTCTGTGGCACCATTCAGCATCAGCACACTGGCCATGGCAGGCTGTGTATCTCCTCCATGGTCACACCAAAGACTGTGATGGATTTTGCCCACAAGCATTTGAAGATGCAGCTTTTGAAGGCCTGCTCGTCATGGTCACAGCAAACCTTGCGGCAGAGCAGATTTCAAGGTGTTTCTGCATTTGTCAGGGCTCTCTCAGAGCCCAGGAACAAATGCTGCTCTGGTAAAGGGAGGTCAAAGCCTCAACAAGAGCAGGTCTAGGCTGGAAGAGGAGTGGGCTGAGCACCACTGCAGGGAGCTGAGAGAGCTGGGGATCATCAACACACAGCAAATACACTGCAAGTGGGTTTTAGGAGCAGCCTATGGAAACCTGAGGCACCAAAGGACTAAGGAGAGAGAGATGTTCCTGACAAAGAGTAATGTATATATAATAAAAACCAGAAGGACAAGCACTGTCTCAGGAAAATATTCACTGAGTTGGTCCCACACTGAAGGCAGCAGGATTCAAAAGAGTATCAGTGGGATGAAGGGAAGGGATGCCATCATTTATCACTGAACCCCATGCAGCCTCCCCAGGCCCTCTGTGAGCTTTGCTCCCTGCCCCAGCATTCCCAGGTCCAACACAGGGCAATCCCACGAGTCTCTGCCGAGGGGAGCAGCCCATCACCCGCAGCCCCCCAGGCAAGGAGGGCAGCAGCCAGGCCTTGGGGTGCTCCTTCCCCTCCCACACAGCCTGTCCTCCCTTTGCCCCAGCTCCTCTGCAAGTGCACATTTTCACAGCTAAAAAGAGGCAGCACAGCCTGTTCCCAACAACATTAGTTCATGACAGCCATGTTATTACCACCCCTTAACACCCCCACTGCGCTTGTGTTTCACGTCGCTGCCTATTCAACACTGCAGTATTCATAACTAAAATTAAATCTGCCTTTAGGAGACCCACAAGGCACCCTTTCACACAGGCCACATCTCTGATAGCGGCACCAGGTTGTTCCTCCCAGTGGCAAGCTCTGAGCCATGGAGGGAATGGCGCTGCCTGGACCACCCAGTATGCTCAAGGGAGGTGCCTGGCTCTCGAGGGTGGCCCAAGAAAGATCCAGCCTCCTCCACTGGGCGAGGCTACCCCACAGCTGGCACCTTCCTCCCAGAGCCCTGCTGCCCGACACGTGGCAGGGGGCCACCACAGACCTGGCCAGGTCTGGACTGCAGCAGGGAGCTGTCACATCTGCAGAATGCCAAGCAGATCCCAATTTCCACACGCTTTTGCTGTCTGCAGCCCACAGCCAACCACTTCTGTGTGGTCCCACGGCACCTTGGCTTTACCCGTGGCCAGAACCACTTCAGCTTCAACATTCAAACCCAAACTCCAGGATGAGCCCAGCAGCTTCAGGGCACCAACTCCCATCACAGGTGAAGCTGGCTCTGAGCAGGGCACAGGAATAGGCATCCCAGGGCACCAGGGAGCTTGTCTGTACTGACTGGGGCTGCTCATGACTGCAGACCAAAAGCTCAGGATGAGAACAAGCTGCTGTGTCCAGAGCTCAGGGGCACCAGCACAGGCTCTACAACACTGTGTGTTTTAGCAGCTGCTGCTATTTCTTCTGTACTTGTAGAAAAACAATTCCCTTCAAAAGAGATTGTTCCTAACCTGCTCCCTGCTGCAGGGCAGACAGGGCTTAATGCCTGCAAACGTGTGCTGCTGCCTCTCATGGCAATCCATCCCAGAACACTGATGGACACAAGTACCCCTCAGCCTCCTGGTACCCCATTTATCTGTGCCACACATTAAACAGCTGCTTTTCAACATCTGAAGTGTCACCTGCTCTTCAAGCCATTCCTCAGATCAGTAACTGTCTTGCAAGCTGAGTTTAAAAAATGGCCCTTACGGGAAAAACACTACACGCAGTGATGGAAATGTAGTTTCTGGAAACACCTCTGCAGTGCCATCTGCTTGACTTCGGCTCTGGTTTCATAGTAGCAACACTCAATTTTGGAGGTGGCATGTAAAGTGCAAGGTGATTTTTCAACCAACAACAGCAAGGGAGAACCACCTTCTGTGAACCTGAGTGCTTGGCATCCTCTCTGGCAGCAGGGATGGACAGCACTGGTGGCAGGAGACAGCAACAGGGGAGCCAGGTAACACAGAGGCATCTGTTATCTACAGCTGGTTCAGGGTTTTGTGCTTTTTTTTTGTCCCTGTGCAAGGAAAACTGAGTACGAAGGAAAACCCAGTATTTGCGGTTTTTTCCTGGCCATTTAATTCAGGAAATTTAACTCTAGGGCTGTCAGTGGCTTTTCATGAAGGGATTCCATTGCATTTCACTGACTTGCCAATGGCACAAACCAACCATGTCCGTGCTCCCATGAATCACCCCAGCTGACTGAGCAGCCCAGCCTGCTCTCCCAGCCATGTTTTTCCTGTTCCCTGTGTTCCTCCATGTAACTGCAGGGCAGTACTTTTACCTCAGCTCACAGCACAGAACAGCTGCCCATGCTGCCCCACATCCCCCATGGCCCTGTTTCTCTGCAGACACAATGACCCAGGGTGAGATCCCACCACGGATCTCTCCGGATGCCTCAGCAGGGTAATTATCAAATGAGGCTCTCACCTCTGTCACCTGCTCCATGACTCTGCTTGCAGAAACGAGCCTGAACACAAACCCACCAGGTTCATTTGTGCACCAACCCTAACACCCCAAATCCAGCAGAAATTTGGGGACTTCAGAGGTGCAGTCCCATTGCTGGTAACAGCTGAACATGCCCACCATGAGCCAGAATTTATGTCCAGTCACCTTGAACCACTTTCTAAGCAAGCCATCCTTATAACCCTTCCACTGCCTCCATATTCGAGCCTTTCCAGTCGTGCAAACACTTGGATGAGCACAGATCTAACCCCCTTGATTCCTGCCCACGTGGCAAGGCTGACTGGCACCTGAGCCAATTCATACATTCAGGCTTCACTCATTCATCAGTTGCGAGCTGACTCCAAGTCCCTGTCTCAGGGTGGTAGAAGTAACAAGAACAAGCTGATAAAGGTACTTAGGTTTTATGGGGCTTAGGAGAAAATGCCACAGCTGCCAGAAAGTCTCACATATATCTCTTGGGTGACTGAGGTCGTAGTGTGAGGAAAATGAGTATAAGAATGACATAAGTAACCCCAGATCTTGTGCTGTGGAGGGCTGAGGTGCTTCCCTAATCCCAATGACTTTGTAACTCAAGATACTGCAGACCCTGTGCTGCACATTTCTCTATCCATGTCAGCTCAAATATCAATTTCAGACCTCACATACTCGAAGGCAGATGGACATCACACTCCCTCTCATCCAGAGTCGCCTCCAGGGTTTCTGTCTGCCCTGAGCAGCCTTGACAACTTACTGTCCATCCCATCCTACCCCGAGTCACTTACTGTCAGGAGTCAATAAACGTTTTTCAGTGCCTGTGTTCTACTGATTTAAAAGACCCAGCCATGCCTAGAGCAATCCTCTGTGATATACATACTAATTTGGCTGCTCAGGGAGACATCAAAGCTTTCATGTTGTCCGATGTTTCAAGCAAGTCAGGTATTGAGTAGCAAAATTTTAGAACTGCTTATCGGAAAAGGGAGGTTGACAAATGACATGTAGAGCCCCTTCACTCTTGTATTTGATTTATGCCTGTCACATGTGCACTCGCTGCTTTGTCTGGGATAAAGATGGGATTTTTGACTCTACCACAGAACAGCCCCTCTGTGGCTCACCCTCTGAGGCAGCCTTGTGGGCTGGGATCAACAGCATCGATCAGCAGATTAAACTGCACTGCTTTTACAGCTTCTCCATTTCCTAGTCTCCTCTCTCAAGCAGGAATTTCCTACCCTTGCACTGGCAAGGCAAAGCTTTTGTATGAAGCAGTCAGGCAGCCAGGTCACTGCCCTTCCCTGCCAAACAGACCTGATGGCACCACTGGGCTGCCCTTGCATGGCAAAGGGCCCTCCTCCCAGGACACCCAGGGCTCCTCACTGGTCCTCATTTCTCCACAAAATAGAGAAACTGGGGTGCAAGGGCTCCTCTAGGAAAGGAGTGACCCCTAAAAGACCCCACAAACCAGAAGAGCCTCCCCAGCCCCGCACACGACCCCATCCAGCCTTGCCACAGGCAGCACAGCAGAGAGGGGCTTTAGCCGGGGATTTGAAAGCAGGGAGAAGAGGAGGAGGACTTGGGATTAGCAGGGGAAGGTTAAGCCGGTACCAGGGATTGCATGGGAACAGTACAGCTCAGGAATGAGTGGGAGGAAGCCAGAAAGGACTGAGTGTCCCTGCCACCTTCAGCACTTGGGGACATGAGGGACGAGCCCAGCACTGGCACAGCACATCACTATTTGGCAATTCCGGGACTGCAGCCACTGCCTGATGTGGTTATCAATGCAGGAGGGCTCTCCAGCCATTAAGGGCCCTACTTAGAGAGCAATAACATGTACAGACACAAATCGATGCTGTACAGTTTGAAGGAACCGACTGAAGGCTATGGATTTTACTCACTGTTATTTACAAAATGAAACAAAGCAGACAAAAAAGCTCTCAAAGCAGCCCAAAAAGCTGCCTGCAGGAACGTGGGCAGCTCACGAAGGATGCCTGCAGCTTTGCAGGGAGAACACATATGGGCAGGGGGTGATGGCCTTTTATTCCACTGGATAAAGATCTTAGTGGAAATCTGAAAAGCTCGGCGTGAGACCTCATCCACAGCTAATCCACACAGACTATGCCATGCTGTAGGCACGCCAGGAAGGAACCAAGGCCAGGCACTGCACTGAGTCACGCCACAAACCTGCAATTTCAGCTGTACTAAGAGAAAGAAATTGGTTAAGATACAGCTTTAGAAGCATCACTCCGGACCAGCTGCATCCTGCTCCTACCTAAAGGCAGCTCAGGCCACCCAGAAATCCCATTCCCTACAGTCAGGACAACACATCACTCCCCCCAGGCCAGGCCACCGCAGGCTTTCAGCCCTTTCCCAGCAGGATCAATGCTTGCTAAGAACTAGAAGTCACCAATAGGTTACAGGCAGATTCACATTAAAAAGCTCTTTCATATTCAAGGTCTTTCCCCTCAGCAAGAGCTGGCTGTCAGACAAACACCGGTTTGGGTATACTGCTTGGTATTCAGGGACTGGTCACCCGTAGCAGAGTGGGCAAAGGTGATTTGTAGAAGCCACCAACACGCAAGACCAGGGAAAGGCCTCCCTGCATTTTTCCAGGGAAATAAACCCAACCTGTCAGTTTGCCCACTCCTTCAAACCCCCACAGCCAGGGCTAAGTTTTGGCATACCCTTAACAGAGTGTATACATTTCCTTTACATTAGAGCCCTGATTGAGTTGATGCTGATTTTTAAGTGCACTGCAGGGTCTTAAACTCCGAGAAAGGGTGGAAAGCACAGCCAGTGATGTGTGGCATGAGACAGTTTCCTGGGATGCAAGGCCAAGGCCGAGCCAAGCAGCTGGGTGCTATTCCTGGATCCCCACCAAGTGCACTCAGCCTTGGGTGAGAGACTGGGCTCTTTGCTGCTCGATGTTCTCCCCCAGTAAAAGGGGTAAAATAAAACTGCAGTTACCCCATAAAGATGATGCAGTGGGTGATGCCATACTGCAAAAAGCCTCCAAAGCCTTGCCTAAGTGTAGAAACATGTTAGAGAATATCAGGAGTTGTTCCTCACACAGCCATAGCCTATATCAGAGCCCTGATTCACACCTTCAAACAACAGTGCTCTATAAATTCTTAATTATTTTTTTCTATAGCAAAGGGCTTTTGTTTTCCTAGGAGACTTGACAAGAAAAAAAGAAGTCAACAAAATTTCTTTACATTTTTAATTCAAATGCTTCTACACAGCATTTCCACAAGACTGCTTAAAAAGCACACTAGAAATTGTAATTAAAAACCGATCTGCTTCATGAGATGACTCAGGCATCTGCAGCTTCAACCCTGGCCTCAGCCAGCTCTGCCAGTGCAGCACTGACTGTTTCCAATCAGCACACAGTGAGCTGCCAGCATTTATGAGAGAACAAGGGAAGGTTTCCTTAAATGCGAAGGATAAAAGATAAAAATTCAGTTACTATCACCTAAATTTCTGACCAGCATCAGAGGGGAAACGAGCACCCTGTGAGAGCAAAAGAACAACCCCCTCTCTAATGCCCATAAAAATAACACAAAGCCTGTGGACAGATGTGTTTTTCTGTACAAATACCATCATAAATGTAACCTGCCCCTTTGCCTTCAGAGCAGAAAACTGACTTGTCAGATCACCTGGTATTTCTCATCCCTCCCACAGCTGTAACTCAGCAGGACACACTGGCTGCAGAAATATCACCCTGGGATTTAGTTTCTAATATTTCCATGGACATCACATTTCCCAGAGGGAGCTACAAGATGTGCTTGGCTCTCCTTCTGTTGTTGTTGTTTCAGTAATCACAGAACCATTTAGGTTGGAAAAGACCTTTAAGATCAACGAGTCCAACTGTAAACCTTACATTGCCAAGTCCAGCACTAAACCACATCCCCAAGCGCCACATCTACTCATCTTTTAAATCCCTCCAGGGGTGGTGACTCAACTGCTTCCTTACGCAGCCCGTTCCAGTGCCTGACAACTCTTTCCGTGAAGACATTTTTCCTAACAGCCAATCTGCACTTCCCCCGGCGCAACTTGAAGCTGTTTCCTCTCGTCCCACGACGCAGGTGAAGGGCTGAGGTGAGGCAGACATGTCCTAGTGCTCCTCACAGTCACGGCTTCTGCAAGAGGTGAACCCAGGGGACTCCTGGGTGGGCAAAGGCAGCTGAGAGACTCCCAGAGGATAATGAAATGCCAGGGCTGCATTTGCTCAGTGAGGAGCAGCACCGTGAGAAGCAGAGGATGTTTACGGCAAAGGCACCAGGAGATCATGAACTTAAACCTCTGGATGTGGTTGGAGACTTGAGGGAGAAAACCTTTCTTCAGGGCATGACAGAGAAGATCCCTGCTCCCCTGAAGTCCATCTGCCATTCAGTCAGTCATGCAAAAATGGAAGATTAGACGGTGGGACAACAAATGGGACCGACCATTTATGCTGCGTCCCACTGCCCAACTTGTCTCTGTTCAGGTTAACACCCTCTAGAGGCACAACACCAGGAGCAAGTGATGTGACTGAGAAGTCACCAGCAGCAGCACCAGGACTGCACAGGAGGTAACTGCAGAAGCCACAACTCATCCTTGCTGCCTACAAGCCGTGAGCCTCCAGTGCTTCAAACAAAGGAGGAAGATGAGTAATAATTTCAGACAAAAGAATGAGCCATCATCAAAACTTCTGACACAAATATCTCAACTGGATTAGGTACCTGTGCTAAAAGTCTCTTTCTTTCTTCTATTCTTCTTTTTTAAGCTTTTAACATTTTGTTTCCTTCCTCCAGATTTCCAAATTCCTACCAGTCTCTGAAAGAGCTGAGCTGAAGTATTCCCTGAGGGCTGCTGTTCCCAGTACCTTCCAAATCAAGAAGAACCAGAGATTTCAATAAATCTTGTTCCTATTCACACACAAGCACCCCTATAAATTTCTGCTGCAGTATCTTTCCTTGTCTTCTCAGGCTCTCAAAGCATTTATGTGATGGACCAGGAAGAAATGGAACTCAGCAAATAAAACCTACCCTGAAGATAAATGTAAATACAGAGGGGATAAACTGCCTTGGTGTAGATGTAAAACCATGAAAGGAGATCAGTCACCACTAAAGTGACCTGAATGATGGCCAAGCCAAGCCATCCCCTGGCAGCAAGTTGGGTTTTGTGGTCGTGGAGGATAGTTGTTAAGAGTGAGAGATTTCAGCAGCACTTGCAGCCTGGGAAAAGCTCCTTACACCTGCTCAGGACATGCCGTCTGTAGCAGCCTATTAATGTGCTCCGAAACGATGGTCCCTTCCCTCCTGAAAGGGCTTATGCCGATGATAAATGAAAGTCACTCTCTGTCTTAAATGCTGATGGGGGAAGAGTCTTTTAAAAGTGCTCATAAAACCTGTCCAAACTTTCAGTAATACACAATGTTGTGACTTAGCATGAATGTGTCCCAGTTCTGTGAAAATATAAGGCAGAAAGAAGAAGTGAAAAACACCCCATGTGACAACAGAAGAGCAGATCTTGGTCTCCCCTGAAATTCCTGGACAGCTTGAAATCGCTTTGAGGAAATCTCAAATCATTTCCTCTTCTGAAAGCTCAGTGAACAGATTAAAAATATACCTGTCCTTCCAAAACAAGCATCCTGTTTTCCTGAATGATTTTATGCAAATTAGATTACCCAGCCCTTCCTATTCTGCTCCGAGCCCAAAGCCACTTGAAACACAAACACTTAAGGAAAATCTCCGACGTACAGCAAACCTGGTCCTGGATGACAAGAGGTTGCCAATTTGGTAAACTGCCATTAAACAACTGAGTGGATAAAGCAGATTTCCAGGAGATCAGTGGTACGTGATTGCCTGGCTCATGTGCCACCCAGAAATGCTCCTCTGTACTGGGGCAAGTCCCAGGAGTGATGGGGTGGGAGGATGCCAACACCTCTCACTCTGCAAATGCTGTGGTTCCAAGGAAAACAGAAGTGAAACAAAGCCTAGTGGAGCAGGTGGCAGGAAGAGCAGTCATTTCTCTCCTCCTCCCCCAAACCCATTATTTACAGCGAAGTATAAACCCAAGTGTCCCTAAAAATACAAGTTCAGGCTTTCTGAGGCATCGTCTGACAGCAGCTTGTCTCCAGCTTTCCAAGTCCTACGAGCCCCTCCTGCCTCCTCACTGCCCTCCTCCTCTCACCCCTTTATTTTCAGTCTTTCCATTTTCCTTCCTTTTTCCCATCCTGGTTTTCCCTGTTTCATTTCCACCACAGTCCTGGTAAGGATGGCAAGGCATTCACCTGCCATCAGGTATCCCGCTGGTACTTGGCATCCATCTGAAAAGGAGGTTGGAGGACTCAGTAAAAAGCCACTGACCCCACAGTTTCATCTCAAGAAGGGTGCAAGGACAGGACTGATGGAGGGTTTCTCCCTCCCCCACCCATTCTTCTCTGACTGTGGCACCTGGACACAACATAAATTAGAACTAAAAGCACCTAAAAGCATGGAAAATGAAACAGGCTAATTCAGAAAAGCAGAAGTACATCTAATTTTCTTACTGGGAAATGAATAAATGGCAATTCCAAGGCTGCAAAATTGTTCCACCCTGTACAAGAATATATTTCTATATACATACACTTTTAAGAATGGGCAAAAAAGGTGGGCTGAGAACATTCTCCATTTATGTGATTACTTTTCTAAGATCTGGCTGTGCTGCCACACCAGTATTTAGCAATTCCCCCCCTCATCATATAGGCAAACGTAAAGATTCACATTTCTCAGGTAATTCACCTTTTTACTGCAGTCCTAAGGTTGTCTTTCTGCAAATTTGTATTTTGTTTCTTTAAAAAAAAAAGGTTAATTGAGCATTGCAGCCATGTAATTATTCACAAATGGGTATCTGCCACGCAAGGCCTCCACTTTCACATACTTTCTACACTACTAAACCTGACACAAACATTTCAGGCAAAATATGATTTCCAGCAAGAATTCCCATCATTCCACGATACTTGTAACATATGGAGGAAGATACCATGCCACCTTTCAACCTACTAACTTATTTTCTCAACCTTGTCACAGGACAGAGCTCCCACCATCAAGTCTCGGGCACACTTGAATGGGAAAGTCTCGCAGTGCTCCCAAAATGCACCCTAGGATCCTGCAGAGTTTCCTGGGTGGAAAGACCCAGCATGGAGGATCTCCTGCTGAGAGTGTGTCATGTCATCCCTTCTCAGGCAGGAATGAGGGCAGTGAGCCTTCCAGGGGCTATTCCACTCTATTTATTCATACTGATGTCTGCGCTGTGGCACTCCTGGAGAAGAACCTTTGCTTTCAGACAGGCTCAACCACCTCCCACCCGTCCCAAAACCAGTAAGACTTACCCCAGCACTCAGGCACACGATTTTCTAGGCACAGCCTGGTTTTCTGGGTACAGACCACATCTGGGAATAGCTGTAGCTCACACAAAAACCCCTCAGCGTTCACTTGCAAGCCCATTTTCCCCTCGCACATGGTGCTAACACGGCACAAGTGCACAACGCACCGTGCCATTCCACCTGCCAAACCACACCTGAACAGGCTGACCACACACATTCCTCACCTTCCAGAGCAAAACCCTCCGTGCTCGCCTTGGACTGAAAAGATACCATCCCTCCTCCATTTTATCCCAGCTTCCTCAGGAACAAGCCGGGATTCGACTCACGTGAGTGCGTGCATGCGTGCACTTGTGAGCTTTAGCACTATTAGCTAGCTTCAAAGACATCAAAGATAATTATTTTCTACCAACTTCGCGGGGACAGGCAGCTGGGTGGCAAAGGATGCTGGATGCAGCCTTTCAGGAGGTTTATCTCCAACAGCTTTTAATCCTGCTGGCCCCTTTCTCCAGTCAATTATAGCAGCCTCAGTGTTGCCAAAAAATTAATGGGAGTGCGAGACTATAGGTATAAGCAGACATAATAGAATCCTAATTTAATTAGGGAAGTACTCAATCAACCAAGAGACATAAATACAAAGGAAACCAGGTTTATTAGTTCTGGTGCTGGCAGAAATGCCCATTTCATTCCTGATTACTGGGGGAGGGATAAAACAGATCAGTAATCTTAACAGCACAGTCCTGGTTTGCTCTTTCAGAAAAAGTTAATTACAAAAGCAAGCAAAACTCAAGAGCTTCTAGAACCATGGCACTCACGATGGGCAAGTAACTGAGCTCTTTATGGAGGGAGCCAGGTTCTGGCTTAACTCTGGTTGTAGAACACAAACTACAGCCTGAACCAGCCCCATGGGAAGAAGTTTTCAACCTCAGTTCCCAGGTCAGAGTTAGATGAGTGCTTCCCAGCAGTTCAGATATCTCACTTTCCCCCACGTAAGAGGAAAGTCAGCATCACTGGGTGTCACAATGCACTCCAAGAGGCTTTGAGAAGGAAAAGGTGAAGGCACCAACTCCCCAGGGCAGCACTGAGCCCACTTGAGCTAGAAAGCTCCATCCTTTGCCATCATCATTTGGGGCCAGCAGGTTGAGAGCCAGTGGGTGTATGTAACATTTGTGCTTTAATGCCTCAGAGTTTAATAGTGCAAAGTGACTAATGAGGGGCTGGGGAACTATTTGGAGATTAACTAACGGATTTCATGTTATTAAAGAACAGGTTGTAATTTTAGGATTAGAAATCTGTATTTTGGATGTCAATACCTTGCGTGAGAAAGGGGCCAGAAGCAGTGGCACAATGACGCTCTAATCCATCCGCGAGGAACCAAGTGGGCAACCAGGGAATGAACAATCCATGCCAAGAAACACCAAAGAAATCAAATAAATCCACTGCCAACGCCATGTTCTGTGATCTCCTGTAATAACAGGTGGGCTAGCACGCACCTCTGTGCAGACTCCCACTGCCCTCACTGGGATTATCCAGCTACAGCCACAAGATTTAAGCACCCACCCAGCAACGTGGCAGAGGTCACCCCACCATCAGAAGGATCCAAGAGGAGTCCTCCACCACAGAACCATCCCCACCTCTCCCTACAGCCTCCAGTTACTGCTAGCAGCACTGACAGGTACCAAAAAAAATAATAATTAAATGCCAGACAGAGAAAAATGTATGAGAATATATATGGGAAGCCATGTGGTGAGACTGCCTGAGCATCCCATTCTGGCACTAATTTAGCAAGACCGAGACCACACAACCACGCTGCTCTTCTTCCATCCCTGCCTCAGTTTAAATGAAGTATTTAACCAGCCCCAGAGGACTGTGACCTTTCTGACATCCCAAGAAGTCCCAGCTTCACTGTGCCCTTTGGGTTTAGCCCTCCAAGATAAGGAGAGACCCTTTACCACAACATGGCAAAGTCCTCAGTACCCTGCATCTCCACCAGCTCAGCCTTTTGTAAGCCTCCAATAAAAAACAGTGGATCCCCACTGCCCCAGCAAAGCTGTAGGGGAGCAGCAGCTCACTTTTAACACTTTTCATACATATTTTTTTTTTTCATCCATATACATAGATACCCACTCACATATATGTACCTACACACAATATATGCAGAGTGCTGAATCAGCACATCCTGGTTTCCTACTGTTGCTGTTGGCTCATGGAGATAACCCCCAGAGGAGTCAGGGATGAATTTGGATAAAGCCATGACTACTGAAGAAGAAAAACAGTCCTCTTGCTGCCTGCTGTATCCAGGGCACTGTCTGAAGGTACATTAAACAAAATATTTATCTTACCAGGCACTTGGGGTTTTATGTTTTGAGATATTTTAACTTCCAGTTAACTCGCAGGGTCATAAAAAGAAAAAAACTCACTGTAAGGTGAACATAATTTACCAAAGCTTTTTTTCATTTAATTTGATTCTTCCTCCTTCCTTCCTCTTTTCATCCAGTTTTTCCTCTTTCTCCTCACCTTTTCCAGTTTCCACTACTTAAAATTTACAAAGTTTGAAACAAATAAAGCCAGACTGAAAATACACAGTCAGTCTTCAATGTTGCAGAGGTTAAAAATAGGCTTTAAACCAGCTAATGTCAGCATCAGCATGAAAGAAAGGACACCCTGACAGCTCTAATTATTACATTCTCTTGTTTTGCACTTTTGAAGAGCAGCAATTAAATCTCTGCTTGGGCTTATAAGGAAAAAGTAAAGTGCTCTGCACCTGCAAAACGGATTCTGTTCCATGGGAGGATTTCAGCTCCCCAAAGCACATTATCCAGGACAGCCTGCAGAACAAAACCCATCCTCCCCTTTCCAGCCACCAAGGATTTTGCTGCCGGTTCACGGGGAAGAATACCAATAATGGCAACCCCCCCTGCTGCCTTTGCTGGATAGATTTATTTAAGAAAAAGCTCACCATTTCTGGACAAAACCGCTGCAGACTCTGTATGCGCAATGCTTGAAACTGCCATATGGTGATAAGAGTAGTTTTATTCATAATCATTTTTATTGCAGTAGCCTCCGGGGACTTGAACTAGGTCACTTTCCCATCAAGGCTCACTACAAGCCGTTAAATAAGTGGTGCACACAAGGCCCTTTAAGCATCTTGTATAAACGAGTCATTCTGTTCATTAAAAAAGGAAAAGAGAAACAAGCACCGCAGTTTATGAAAACTATTTTCTGCCACTCATAAATATAAATTCTTCGATGCTCAGTAACGTCAGTGTTTGCAGCTGTTCCCTAAGCAGTATAGAGGGTCTCTTGCTTATTCCAATTACCTGTCTTTGGGACACTCATGGGTCCCAGGGACCTCTGCTCTTGTTAAATCTGGCTGGGATGAGCTAGGAGGTTGGAAATCTCCCTGACCTGGAGACACAGGGGACTCACTGATAACCACGCCAGTAGCAGCAGCTTCGTTTCTCAAGGAAATTCAACGAAAAAGCATATCATCACTTTCATGCTCAATTCCAGGCTGGCACCAAGTAAAGATAGTTTTAAAAACCCCCAAAACGCCATAACAAAAGAAAAGAAATCCCCCCAAGCCCCCCAAGAAACTATGAGAAAACAAAGCCAAGACTCTCCATGGAAAACAAACCTTTAATTTGCAGAAAAGTGTATTTTTTTTTTCCCTAATGCAAACCAGTTTTGAGCAAGAGCGTCTGGGCATCCTCTCTCCGTGACGAAGGGAGGACTTGGTATGCACCAAAGGAAGGGCAGGCACCAGCTGGGACGCCAGGAGAAGAAAGGCACAGTGTTTCCATAAAGCCAGTGGAAAAAAAAATATAGCTGGGAACATTTTTCTGGCAGAAAACGTTCCCTTATGGAAGCAAAGCGCTGATAGCCAAGGAGAAAGCTGAGCTCGCTGAGCCAGCTCTACCGCTCCGAGGGACACCTGCAAGTTGTCTTCTGTGGGAGCAGCCGGACGGGGACATAAATAAGGCTGCCTGGGCTCTGTCCCCAAACCCAAGAGATCCCTAACGCCTTCCAATCGATCCCAGTGGGTTTCACATCAGCCACTGACCCAAGGATCTTGGATCTCCTTATGGAAGCAGACAAATCCTATCCATTCTGCAGGGGGATGGACCAGCCTTTGCCACCCTACCTGAATCGCTGCCCCAGGAAGCCAATTTAGATGCTGCCTAACACAGTCAACAGCCTGCTGAAAATATTTTCATCATCTTTTCCCAGGCTGAGGAAAGGACTGAGCATGCCCCATAGGCTCAGGCAGCTCCTCCAGCCTGGCTAAAAACTGCTGTTCTAATAAAAGATATTACCTCTCACTACAAACCTGGGGTTCTACTGTCCCTGGTTCAGTGAAGCTACAGCCAACACTGCTTCTAAATGCTTTGCTGACTAGGTACACAAAAAGATTTAAATAAAAAAGCTACCTCTACTCCATACAGTTTACATTTATTCCTAATTTTACAGGTCTTGAAAACTTTTGATGCAGTTTATCAGTCTGGGAGAAAAATGAGTTTTCCCTATAAATCTCACTGTGCAGAACAAAAATGCCATATCTCTGCTTGACTCAGCCCTCGATTGCTGACCTTATAATGGAGCAATACAGTGTGATAACGTCCTTGCACGGTACTTCATCACAGTAATAATGTCACCCAAGATAACTCAAGGGTGTGCTTCTGGTGTTTGTCTTTACCCTATAAGTCATGAGTTTATCTGCTGGTTGCAAGGGCCAAGAATAAAGGAGCATATTTGAAGGTGCACGTCATGCGGAGCCCCTCTCGCGGGAGGCCTCGCATTCCTCCTGTCACACAAACTGCTCTGCAGTTGCTGCTGGGCTGTGGCACGTGGTGGGGCAGGGGCAAACACCCTCAGCCAGCGTGTCCTCCAGCAGCTCCCACTGCCCAGCGGGACCTGGGACCACTTCACAGCATCGCTGGCCCTCAGAAAGCTGAAGAGGATCAGTTACAAACTCATGAAGCAATTCTAGAGTTTAACTAATGAAACTGAGGAAGTACAGATGAAATAAAGCCCAATCCCATGAATGTTAGAGCCAGCAGCTCTGCCTGTCCTTGCATCAGGAGTCTGGCATTTTCCACTGCTTTTCTCATCCAGAGGGCTGTGTGCCTGATACTGTGCCATGTGCAGCAACAGCCCCAGTGCAAACAGGGCTGCCATGATTTGCCCCACAAAGTACCTTAGTCTTTCTTAGCACTAGTATTAAAAGTCTAGTACTTAAATTTTTCTGCGTGCAAAACACCTGCTTTATTTTTAAAGACTAATGTTTATCCTGACAGATTTCCTCCAATAGTCATGTAATAGATTTCATGCCTTATGGAGGTGTTACAAAAGTCTTACTGACTCTAAGCAATACAGCTTATCAATTCCAGGTAGATTGCTCTTCTGTCGACACAGGGATGGAAGTTAAAGTAAGTCCTGAAAGATGTTCTTTTTTTGGCAGGTCTTATGAGCCAGCTCAGCACATTCCCATCTCCTGCTTAGTCTAAAAATAATAAACCTTCTGAAGCGAGCAGTAGGGATGATGTGTGCTGAGCTCAGGCACGCAGCATGCCCAGCCAACCCTGCTGCTCCCACCTCCAGCCCTGCCTGGGAAACACCAGTGCCTTGAACCAGGAACAGTGTCCAGCCAGTGGTGCCAGAAAAAGGTCAGTACGATGTTTCCTTAGCTGCCCAGGGATTAGCCACTGTCGACAGGCAAAGGGAACACGCACCACATCCTGGCACTGATGGTGCAGAAATCAGACACTCATCTGGCCTGATGATGGGGATGTCACCTGGTCACCCACCTCCCACGTGGGGACAGTCAGAAAGCAGCAGAGCTAAACCAGGACTTGCTCAGCTCAGCCAGTTCCACACACCTGCTGACTCCACGGACAAAAACCAGTGCCCTGACTTTTTCAAACATGCAAGGGTACAGGTTGGAAGTGACCTCCATCTGGCCCAAGCCCTGCCCAAGGGAGGGCCACCACAAATCATGACCCACCCAGGTGCTGCAGCTGACCCTCAGGAGGGAGCAGGGCTGCAGCACAGAGGTGCTGGGGGACGCTCCATGAGCCATCATGGTGACCCTCCACCACCTCCCCCAGGTCGACAGCATGCCCCAGTAACTAGCTGTAAATTCAGACTTCCAACAAAGCCAAGAGCTATCAAATTTTAATGCTCTATTAATGGCACAGCTCTATCTGAATTCCAGGAGGCATTCTCCAGCTAGTAAACCTAACCTTCTACCCACGGCTTTTCAATTTGCTGCTGTGATATAGGTGCATTCTGCTCCTCTGAACAGCAAGAATGAGATTGCTCTCTCCTTCCGTGTGATATAAGAGCACCCATCCCACTCACAGTCCCTTCTGCCCATCTATTTCTTGCAAATACACCACTGAACACACTTTGGGATTCTCCTTTAACAGGGTGTGAGAACACAGCGGTTCATGAGAGCAATTTTTTCATTACAGTCATTTGCTCCCTGACTCCTAAGCCATTTAGCGTAGATGCACAGTGCTCACAGGAGAAAATGGTCTCAATCTTACATGAGATTCTTATTTGAACTTTAATCCCAGGACTGATGCCATTTATTCACAAGGTATCAAGAAGAAAATAGATATTAAGAGATTAAGAGCAAGAAAAGACTACAGAGAAAGCTTTGCTCCTTGCACAGGCAATGGGCACCAGCAATATTCAAGGTCCACCACCAGGCCCTTCTGTGATGGTCACTCGTCTATCAGAGAAGTCCCTCACTCATCTCTTCACATCACTGCTGCCCTTTTGTTCTCAGAGACCCCATCTCTGGCTGTTCTCAAAGCAGGCAGGAAAAGCAGAGCTGACTGGGTAAAAGGCGGTTTATTTAGGTGGCACAATTGAACCCTCACGCTACGCTGAGCTCAGCTGACCTGACACATCAAAGCCTCTGACTGCCTTCCAAGCACTGACAGCACTCACAGAAGCACCAGGACATCCAACACCACTAACAACCCCACAGTCACAGATGAGAGCAGAAAAGAAACCATAGAAAGTGATGCTTACCAAAGAGGAGGATGTTTCCAGCACAACAGGGCTCTAGAACACTGTGATGGTCCTCCCTGAGGTGACCATCAGTTCTCCATGGACCAAGAGGGACCACTTCGCCAGTAAAAGCAGAAGAGCAGGGTATTTAACAGCCAAGGCTTTTTGGGTGACACATTATCTGGCTACAGCTGAACTCACCATGGTTTGGCGTCAGAGCATGGTACCCACTGGGCTTTGCTGCTCACTGGGAAAAAGGGACCCTAAGTCCTGCTGCTCCCACAGCAAGCCCATCCCACTGCCTATACTCTTTCCAGAAAATAACATACCTTTGGACATTTGGGAGATGAAGGAGCAACAGAAATCAGTCATTCCTCCCAACAGAGGGAATATGTTTTAAAGAAACAGCCAAAAAAGGAAAGGGAGATGAGGGAAGGGATGCAAAGCAGTTGTCTCATGGAGTTTAGTCTTTAATTAAAAGGGTTGAGCAGAACGTTTCAAACACCACATGGGTACAATTCAGAGAGCAGTTTGTAAGATGAGTTTTCATCTTCAGCGTGGGCTTTCATGTATTGACAACAAATAGAATTTTTATATAATTTCCATGAACACCAGTCTTTGTAAAAATCCCAGTTTTTTCATGGTAGCACAGCCGAGGTTCTTATCAAACCTTCTGTACAAAAGTCATTCTGTGAAGATCACAGCTAAGTCCCAGGTATTCAGTTAGAAACCCTAGCATCTCTCAAAGCCACTCTGAAAAAGGACTCTCATTTTCTCATAGTAGGAAGCCTGTGACGCAGACAGGTATGGACAGAGCAGGACCTGGCCTGGAGACACACGTATGCCACAAACTGTGGAGGGCATAGGGAGATCTCTGACCCCACTTGTTCCACTTCTTTTAAAATCCGCAGGAAGTTTTTCTATCCATACCAGTGTATTTTAAAAGATCACCTAGATCCTGGGATCACCTCCACCTAAATTCATCTCTCACCTGCTCATCCTCTCCTGCACTCTCCCTGTGGGTGCACAGACTGAGCAGTGTGGTCCCTAACAGAGTAATTAACAGATGTTGTAATAAGTGCAACATCAGTATCAGATCATGGTGTTTTATCACAGAGACCCACCCTATTTCCTTTACAGGATGGTTCACTGAAGAGCACAAGGCTGGCTCTGTAACCAACTATATTCCCAAAGAAACTGCCACACTTTCCAGGTTTTAAATCCTGTTCCCATGGTGGGGCACAATCATAAATTCATGGGAGCAAGAGCAGCCTCTGTTTCCCCCAGGAACAAGTACCCTTGCTCGCCAGCCCTGACCCTTTCATCTGTAGAGCCAAGGACAGGATCAGGACTGAGTCTTGTCCATGGGGGATGTGATCTCCCCAAGTGCTTACAGGAATGCAGAGCCAGTGCCAGCACTCAGAGCTGTCACAGCCCCATGAAGGCTGTGAAGGTCCTCCTCAGTCACAGGCACATCTGCCCGCAGAGATCAATGCCTCTGGAGCCCTCCTGCAGCAGAGAACCTGGGTCCTCCATGACCCCTCTCTTAACCAGACCTCATGTACCACACCAAGGGCCCCTCCAGAACTTCACAAGGCTGACAAGCCCATTCACCACTCCCTGGGGAGTCACGAGGACTGGCTAGAAAATGTGGTTTTGGCATCAGTTATCCAAGAACTGTAACAAAGTGAGCAATGTCCCCGTTGGGCTGACGGTACCGATGAGCCAAGGGAGGCACAGAAAGGTCAACAGCCCTGATCATACCAAAACCACATTGCACAGCAGAAACATTCAGTTCTTCAATCCTAGTCCTGTGCTTTGACCACATACATCTGATCTTTTTCAAGCTGTAGCCCACCAGGCGTTATCTGACTAATCCTGCAGAAAGGAAACCCCAAAAGTTTCCTTTTCCACAAAGTTCCTCATCACCACAGCTCAATGACTGCAAAAAAAGTCACAAGGAGTCACTGTTGAAAGCCCTTCAAGGGAGATGCCAAATTAATTACCAAAGCACCACAGAGTCCAAAGTCATTCCAAATGTATCAACACGGCGAGAGATGAGTCATCTCAGGAAATGCCAGGAGCTCCTCTGTCACCAGCCACAAGGCAAGGCCAGTTTTTGGTCCTGACAGAAAGAAAAATACTAGATAATCTGAAATGGATCACTCCAGTCACTGAACAGGAGGTAGCAGAACATTAGGATGGCCTGCAAAATCTGTTTCTGTCACTGAAAAAGAAGTGGAGATGTTTTTCAGTGTGCTGCTGTGCAGGAGAAGCATCCTACTTCCTTCCTCATCACTGCTTCAGAGAGCGCACAAAGAATGCTCCTCCAAGAGTAAATTATTTAGGCAGTCATCTCAGCGAGTTATTTCCGCTCATTTCTGAGGAACAATACGGCTCAGCCTGGGATTTAAACCAGCAGCAATGAAATGGTGCCCACTTCAGTTGGAGTCGGCTCCAACTCCAGAAAACAAGCAGAAGACGGACAGAGAACACCACAAAACCACCACTAATAGAGGAGGATGCAGCACACACACAACCTGGCTTAAACACGGACATGCAACCACAGGGGCTGCAGCTCTCCACAGAAAACTGCTCCATCTTCACATCCGGTGAAGGAACGAAGGAAGAGACTTTCCTCCTAGAAGACAGCTGGGTTTTCTACTTTTATGTGAATTGCTCTAATCTTGTTGTGACAGTGTAGAGCAACCAGAGGATGCTGCGAGTTAAACGCCGTCATTTGTCTGTAAGTTTTACGAGGGAACAGGGCTGCCAAATCAGACCACCGCAAAGCGAGGATGTGACAGCTGTAACTAGGGCAATTTCAGTCGGGGAAAGATATAAATAAATGAAGAAATGGGGAAAAAAAAGAAATAACAGAGAAACTATACATTACAGGAGGGAAAGGGGAAAAAAGAAATGCAGCTAGTAAAGACGAGTTGGCTATTTGTCTATTTAATCCTCTCTTCAAACCATTATTGTGTTCCTCACGTGCCCAATGCACAATGGTTTCAGAACAGACTGGGAGAGGGGGGAAGAAGTTGAGGGTCAAAGCACAGCACCTACCTGCACGACTGTAGTCTTTTTTTAAAAGAACCCCAGCTAGGACTTGGCCAGAGCTGCCAGCAGCACTGATGGAGGCAAGCATGTACCTCCCAGTGTTTATGGAGGTGGTTTCAAGTCTCAAGCACGTGAACCCTGCATGGAAGAAGGCTGTGCTGCGATGTGACAGCCAAAGCAGGCAAAGCAATCTGACGTCCTGACCCTGATTCACTCTCAATTCTAGGGGAATCAAAGAGGCTCTCTAATGAGACTACTGGAAAATCAGATCTACCTGAGCATTCTCCAAAACAGAAGCCAAGTCTCTGCTGCCACTCAACTTCTGTGGGATTACAAAACATTAAGCCATGAAAAAAAGAAATTAAATAAAAAATCTCAGAACCGTCAGTAAATTTAGATGTGCAGCCATTTAATAAGATTGCAACTCTTTTTAAAAAATATTTTCTCGAGAAACAGTCTGAGAATTAAAAATAGTTCAGAGTCCATCTAGCTCCAGCCCTTTATTCACTTGTCTTCCTCAGCACCAAAAGAATGGAATCCACCTTTAAAGCCAGAGAGCCCTCAGTGGCTGTGGATGGCCTGGAAGCAGAGCCAAAGCCTGGTGGCCAACAAGCTAGTGCTGAGGAGTGTTATTTTTAAAACGTGCACTTCGCAAGGTTTTGGCAACATTTCCTTTTTTGTCTTGACCTCGTCACAATTATTCTTCCATTTCTGCTCAAGACCAGCTCATCACAACAGTTTCCACCATGAACTACATGGTGCTGCTGGGTCCATGATACCAGGAGTCAAGATCTCCTGTAACTAGTCACCAAGTCCATGACAAGGTGCAGCAGAACCTCCTTCCAGGGACAGCGTGGGCAGCAGAGCTGCCTCCAGCTGTAGATCCTGAGCCAGAGACTCCACGTTTGCCTTCCAGCAGGGTCCACATCAGCCTAATGATGATGTATATCGAAGACAATTCTGTTTGACCCCTCACCTGCTTCCCATAGCAATCCTGTCGTAGGGCAGCCAGTGCCCATCGGATTGAATGGGAACAGCAGTTGGATGTGACCTTGAGCTGTCCCTGAGCGCTGGAGCTGCACCCACAGGCAGGTTCCTGGTCACAGCTCAGCCCCCAACCCAGTTCCACGCTGGGAAACTGGATTATGGCTCTCATTGATCCACTCGGTTTTCCGCTTTGATTTTGCTGGTGAAGCAGTGAAAGAGGTCATCCCTCTCTGCCATGTCTGCTGAGGCAGCTTCCTGCCTACCAAAGAGCAGAGCTTATCTCCTTGGAGCTCCTTGCTAGCAACCAAGAGCCAGACAGCAAAAATATCCTGGAACTGTTAAAAACAGAAAGTGTGACAATCAAGATGTGTTCCTGGATACACAGAGCACCTTCCCAATCTGTACTCGCAAGGCTTAAAAAAGGGCTGCCAGCACATACTACAGACAGTATTTTATATTATCTTTACAGTGTAGTCCACAGCATCCATCACCAAGATGCTGATGATGTGCTGAAGGACAGACTTTTATTGTCAGCAGGAGATACCCATCGCAGCTGAAGATTCTGTAATTACTGTTTCTTAAGAGAAAATGGAAGATTTATTGTTCACATAATAGTCAATGAAGGTCTTTTCTGGAGTAGAAGAGTGGCTTACTTACAGGCCTTCATCTATGTCTCACATTGTATTACACAAGATTAAATAGTTTAATTTTTTCAAGCTGGGATTTTAGGTAATGTGTGGATTGTTCAGCAGTAATTATAAGGACAGAGGCTACTTCTACTGTCTGCTGTGCCCTCCCCAGTCAGCTGCCACAGGGCTACCAGTGGGGACACTCTCTTCTTACCCAGACAGTTTCTGGCTGCATTTCTCTAAGTTATGAAACCACAGGTAGAGAAGATTTATATTCTGTCACTGGATAAAGGTCTTCAGCTGAGATCAAAGCAGTTAGCTGTAATTGCAGAGAAAAGGTTGCAAAACAAATCCTAATTTATCAGTAGGGATTTTTCACCTCCTTAAAGTATGTGCAATCTAGAGTAGGCAACAGAGACAGGAAGGCAGGAGAAAATCATCCATCATTAGAGGAGCTGCCCTCATTCCTTGTTTTGCCATTAGCCACAACAGAAATCCTAAACACAGGACAAAATCTCAGTGCTGGGTATTATGCATCTCCCTTAAAAAATGTCTTTTAAATGAACAGTGCACGCACAAAGTCAGGGATTCCACGACTGCAATGTTTCTGCCTTCCCTCCATCCTCTTTCTCCCAGCTTCTTGTTAAAGCCAAGACCAGATTGTTTAATCCCAGCAGAAATTTCAGGAGAAATCACAAATCCAGACAGAGGCAGAAAATGGCAGACAAAGACCACAAGACCAAATGACTCCAAACTGAAGACAGACAAACACTAATGGGAAATAAAGATGATCATTTATAAGTGCAAGTTATTAATCACCAGCAGGGCTTGACGGACAAGCAGTGGAACCGCTGATGCTTGAAAGATTCACACCAAAATTAAAAGTTTGATCTGAATAAGCTGCCCAAGATGCAGCTGAGCCACACTGCAGGAATTAACAGGTGGAGTCCCTCATCTGCCAGATGGCAAGGTAGGTCCAACCACCCCGAAACCCAGGACTTCTCACAGGGGTAGAGGCTGGAAGCAGAGGACTGAACCTTCTCTGTGCTAACCCACACGATGCCATCCTACTGCCCAGCCCCGCAGCAAGGAGCAGATGCAGTGTAACCCCTCTACCTGCAGACTGGCACCAGCTCACCACTTCAACTCTTCTCAGAAGCTTTAAGACTAATTTAGGTGTTGCACAAATTTTTGGGGCCAGGCTGAATTCCCACTTGTGAACCTACTATGGGAGTTTGGTCATCACTTAAGCAGTTCTTGAGTGCAGGAGAATAAAAGAATAAATAAACAAGAAAGAGAAAGTCCAGCCATCATATCATCAACCACCAGAAACATGCAAGGCAAAAGGGAGGGAACAAAGAACAGCACACTCCCCTTTTACCTCAGCTTAGCAATAAAAAGACAAGATACATTCCAAACTATACGCTTCTATGAATGAAAAACTGTCAGAGTCAATAAAATGTGAAGTAAGCCTAATTCATTTTTACTATATGACCTAGTTTCAGCAGGTTTTGATTCACATGAGCAGCTAGAGCTTCAAGGTGGTGATTCGGCAAGGTCTGTTCATTAAAGTCGTTCTTTTCTTTATGGCTTTCAGCTTCAAGGGGTAAGAAAACACATTTCTGTCAGAGGCATTCGCCAAAAAGGTTCCCCCCGGCACAAATGCAGCAGCAGCCAGGGAAAAACTGGATATGAATGTAAATGCTGCTTCAGAACTGAAAGATGATGGGAATGAAGAAAAACTTAATTGCTGGCAGTGATGCCTCCTCCACTGTGCTCGAACACCCGCTGGGTCCCATCTGAAGCCCTGCAGGGCGGGCAGGGATGTTCTGGGCGGGACCAGAGTGATGGTCCCTGCTCCCCGAGCATCCCCGTGCTGCAGCCGTGACTCAGCTGCCTGCCTCGAGGTGTCCTGCCACCACAGATCCCTCTGTCCCTATGGAGGAACAGTGCCTGTCTCCTCTGACAGGCCAGGATGTGACCCCAAAGGTGCAGGGCTGGGACCCCTGTACCACCACCCTGGCAGCAGCAAACCCCTTGGGGCTTCCCCAAAGCGCTCCCTCCCACCCTCTTACATGCTAGTCTAAGAGCTGTGACAGCTTTTTTTCCCCCTCTCTGTCTCCTGAGGGAAGAAAAAAAAAGGAATTTAAACTAATCTGCTGGCTCCTAGTTCTTCATCACACCCAACTAGTCCTGGAGCAATAACTGGGACTGGATCTTAGATAAAAGGCTGGAGAAAGTAGTTTTCCATTTTGATCGGAACATCTTCTCCCCCCTGATTCTAAAAGGGCTACTCATATGCTTGGGCTGAGCATGTAAATAAACACATTAGGAGCAAATATGGATGAGATTGAGCATTGACTGATTTATCCTTAAATAACCACAGAGGTGATCTCGTCTCCTCACTGCAACACCAAGCAAGCTGGGTGCCTCACCTCTACACAGCCCAGAACCAGCAAAGCTGGGGGGAACTCAACCAAGGGAAGTCATTTGCTTTGAAAGCAGATACCTCGTTCTGTTCAAAACAATTTGTGTCTTGACATCTCCCTGGCTAACCCTGACATCAGGGTAGCTGTTCCAGAATAGCATCCCTATGACCTGCACTGCCTGGGGCAGCCAGGGGTGCCATGGGGCAGGGAAGGATGGATGACCATACAGATCCTTCCACTGCAGTTTTCACTGTCTGCTCAGTCCCAGCTTCAAGCACCTCCATCATTACTGAAAATTAACAAGAAACAGTATTTTGACAAAGGCTGAGAACGCTGTACCAGGACAACACAGCTCTGCAGGCAAGGCTGGAGTGAGCCACCCCTCGCCAAAGTCACCGCAGCAGAGATCAGTTACAGAGCCTTCAGAACAATCTGCCAAAATAATAGTAATTAGAAAATAAAGAGTTCATTTCTGTGCTCCTCTCGGGCTGCTGCCTGACAGCTTTGCTCCAGCTGGAATGGAGGGCACCGTCACCTCAGCAGCCGCTGCCACGAGCTGCTCCCACAAAGGGCACTCCGTGTTCCTCCAGGAGCAGCCACGCTTCACCTCGGGCCAGGGCAGGAAAAGGCACGTGGCTAAGAAAGGGGAGCCTTGGAAGACCTCTCATTAAATGCCTCTATGTGGAGGGAGCAGAACGAGCTGGAACAGCAGCAGCTCAGGCTGCAAAGACGTGTTAAAAACAAAGCAAAACCCCAGAGTGGGAACCAAAGCTCAAAAATACTGCACATTCCCCAGACAGGTATTGTGTTATGCACACATTTTACAGTGAAGAGAAAAAAAGAAGGAAAAAAGGAATTTTATTTTTTTTCTAGAAGGAAACCATCATTTGAATATTTTGGCTCAGAAGAATTTCCTTCCGTCATCAGCAAAGCAAAGGATCTGTGAGAAAATGTCCTTCCTGCAAAAAAGGGGGAAAACAATTTCTGGCTTGAGGCTAAAAAATGAAGCAATAAACGCTCTAAAGCTCAACTGAATAAAATGCCATGAGAGCTTTTAGGCGGAGCTGAGCCTGACCTTAAGCCTGGCCTGGCTAACTGTAGCCTTCTCATGAGATTAAATAAAAATAAAAAACCATGCCCTGTGCGTTGGTGTTCTGATGGACACACCCTCCTGACAGCAACCCTGGCTTGCTACCAGTCAGTACATTTGAGACTTAACTTACTTCTGTTCACCTTGAAGCAAAACATGCAGCTATACAAATGAGTTTTTCTGTATTTTCAATGCAAATGGAGGATTATTCAAAAATAAGTTGATCTCAGCCTCCTAGGAGACATGGAAAGGTCACAGAGCAGGCTGCAGAATATTTTCCCAGCCTTCCTCAAAAATCTTTAAACTTACATGATTTCTCTATTTTAAGGCCTTCTCTGAGGCTTCTTCCCAAAAGTTCCAAAAAATAATCAAATAAAATGAAGCCGCTCTACTAAAAGAGGACACCTAAGGACAAGCAAGTGTGGGCAGGAAAATAGATTTCGGTACTTCTATGAACTCTGGCAGCAAAGACACGGGCAGATGGAAGCAGCAGCGAGGGAGCTCAGCTCAGCAGATCATGTGCCCAGCGGGAGGGTGCCCAGGAGTGCCACCCAGCACCGGGCACGTCGCTCCAGAGACACAATTCCCATTCCTCGATCCCGCCGGAGCGAAGGGCAGACTCCGTGCGGGGGCATGGGCTGCTCCGGGCAGCATCCGCGGTGCCCACGCCATGGGTGGGGCACACCGGGCTGGAAAGGAGGGCAGAGGAGGATGAGGGGATGTGGGAAGCAGGGCAGCCCTGCGGCCCCGGAGCTGCCAAGGCTGGCAGCGGAGATGCTGCAGGATTGCGCTCGCTTGGCTCGGCACGGGAGCGGAGCTGCCTGTGAGTCACAGCTCTGCACCACTCGGCCCCGCTTCCCTCCCCTCCCAACTGGCTTGACTATTAGATGTATTATTATTATTCCTCTCTCTGCTTTTTTGTTTTTTGGGTTTTTTTGCCTCTCTGGCTGTTTCACCGCTCGCCAAAATACCTTCTGCTCAAGGGAGGGAGCTGTGGAGGCCGAAAGCCGGGGCTGATGGGGAGCCTGCCAGCCCCAGCCCAAGCCAGCCTCCACAGCCACAGTGGAGAAGCATCTGGGATGTGGACTTTTATTTTCCACTCATTCAATCAGAAACTCCTTGTAGGAGGTTTGCTAGTTCACGTAAAACTGCAATAACAAAGCAGGTTTTCAGTGTTTAATTAACAACACTAAACTGCGCCCTAAAAGCCTCTAATTTTTCCATGAGCTCCTGGCTAACGGGATGTCTCCAATCTTCCCAGTGGGTCCTTTGTTTAGAGACTCAAGTAATCTCTGGCACAGCCTGAAAACATTCTTCTTGTCTCCTTTCACCTTAAAAAATAAAGTAAGATCTACAATAATTAATATTAAACTGAGTTAACAGAGCCAGGAAGACTAAGTGGCAGCCCTGCTGATATCTGTGGGAATGCCTACCCAGAAGTTGACGGGAACAGACGCACCGAGCTGCTTTCCAGCTACCAGAGCTCAGTGCAGATATCTTTGGGCTATGAGTCCATTTCTGAGGATATTTGATGAAGATGAAGGATGGGGATGTGCTCCAGGTGGAACAGTGCACCAAGTGATAGCTAACACAGCCATTGGTGTTGTGGTTGGATGCACAAACGTGCCAGGGTTTGAAAGGGCAGTGGAGTGTAAATCATCCATGTTCAATGTTTGCACAGGGGATTCACCATATCCCAGGTTATGGGAAGGGCCCACAAGTGGTACCAAAGGTAGGAGTTCATCCTGAACACACCACAGAAAGAGGGATTTGAAGCTGTTTGAGAAGAGGAGATACCACCCATCTTTGACCATACAAGGGATGCAGCCTGGGCAGGCACACAGAAATGCTTTAGGTCTTACCCCCAGAGGGAAGGCAGCACCAAAATCAGCTGGGTAATTCAATCTGGTCTCCCCATCTTGGCTGCTGGCAGAGGGGCTGATGAGTTACCTTCAGGAAAAGAGATTTGCCCCATTCCAACAGCTTGTACAGGCCACAGACAGACACAAAAATGCCACCAGCAGACTCAGGCCAGGCTCAGCAGAAAGGGGATTGCTGCTCTGTCTGGCAACTACAGTTTCCATGGTTAAGTTTTCATTCAGAAGCCAAAGCTACCCATATACAAAGCAAACTAAATCGATTTAAACAGTGAACCCTGTACCACTAGAGAGTCACCTTCCTCTGTAGAAAAATGCTGCTCTTCACAGATGCCTTCTGCTTGTTGAGATCTAAGGTGTGTCTGCATCCTCCATAAGAGACCATGGCCGGTGCCAGGCCCTGGGAATGCACAGATTGTGCGTGACGCCACCAAAAACTATCCTGGGTCTAGGTAATCTGTGTCCACAGCTGCCCTCTCACTCAGCTCCCTTTTATCCATTCTTCAAAGTCTCCCTGATGCTGCTAAAAGTGATCTCGTTCCTACACTGAGCCAGTCAAATTTGTTGTCATCAATTCTGCACTCACACAGGTTTTCTCCTCTGCTGCTGAAGACAGACCAGCTTCCCTGCAGGATCCCAAGGCCTGCAGGGACCACAGCCAAATCTGCAGCTACCAAAAGGACCTCCTTCCTTCGCACTCTTTGCACCAGCAAGGGCTCTTTAGAGGATGGAGCAACTGCAAAGCTCATTCCCCTGGCTAACAGCCCTCTCTGCACTGAGTGCTGAAGATGTGCTGAGACTTGTCTGGTTTTTTTCAGCAGCAGTTCTCCCTCAATACTGACCCCGAAGCCAGCTTCTCTTCCTTTGAGAACTCAACATCGGTCAGGCCTTAGGAGAGGCAGAATGTGGCTGCTATAGGATGGTTTGTGCACACACAGGGCACATTATCTCAGGTGAATGGAGTAACCCAGATACTTCAGTAACTGACGGGGGGCTTACCCAAACATATCCCACAATCCTCACACCTCAGCCGCTTTGCTAAATCCAGTGTTTCCTGGTTCAGTTGCACCTCTGCTTTCCCCCCTGGGTGAAACCCCTTTCTTTCACAGCATTCTCTGCACTTCCATTCCTTTCGCTAAACTAAAAGTAGTAGATCTTGTGGTAGCCTCTAATGGTGGGCATCAATAAAACAAACCAGCCTGGCGAGTCTTTTGTTTTCCAGTCAGACATATATCTGCTTTCTCTCCCTCAGTACTATTTTCCTCTAAGCACTAGCTCAGCTGAGGGACTCCTGCATCACTGCTGCCAGGCTGACATCATTTAGATGGATGTTGTGGGGCCAGTCACCCCTGAGAGCCGCCTCACTCCTCCATCATTTGGAGGTGCTCATCTATTACAACCATTTCCCTTCACATTTTCCTTCACCACTCCAACAAATTATCACCATCCCTACCCGATGCACTGTATTTGCTACACATTTCTAGGTACCTCTGCTCCAAACAGTTTTATTTCTAGAGGCCTTTGTACCCATTAAGGCCTGAAAGGATGAGTGCCAGTGGCCTTCTATAGGTTAATCCACAAGAGATCAAGAGAGTGCAAGGCATTCTATTCAAATTACTCATTTTACAGTATAATAGTATGAATATTAATATTGTCCATTGAAAAAGTGTGTTAATTAGGATGCTGGCAGTTTTTTGGACCACTGCCACACGAAGTAAGCACTTGGGGGGACGTGACTATTCAAGCCCAGGTCCCAAATTGCCGTTTACAACAGCAGCACACTCAGTTCAAGAGCCAAATCACCAAAATAATTAACAAGGGAACAACCTACAGAGGGTTAATGTTACTTATTTTTCCTCTACTAATTTCAGTTATTCCCCTTCCTAGTAAAACAGTGTTTAACCAGACCACAAATAATTTGCATAGCACACACGTGCTGGCTGCTGGGAGGTTTTTAAGCACACAGAACAAATGCCTCATTAATAACTAAGTGCCAAGAAATGCAGAAAGAATTTTGTACCAGACTACAAAAACCAAAGTAGTTTATTCCTCTGATGCTTGCCTTGGATTAAACACTATGCTCCTTTGATAAGATTGGTTTGGACACATGAGAAAATGGAGAAGGCAAGATCCACATATGTACAAGAAGGACACAAACTTGGGAGGTTTTTGTAGCTCAGACACAACTTTTTTATGCAGGTAAAGCTTCCACAAGCTCAGGGAGAGGCCTGGTCACTCGCACATTAATAGCCCATGGATGATCTTTAACAGATACGACATTCCCCCTTTCCAGTTTCTGTTTCTATTTTTATCCTATGGCATGGATGTGCAATCTTCACTGCAGTCTGCTGATCTCAAGGCTAATCTTCATTTTCTGCCAGCAAAATCAAAGGTCAGCTACAGACCAGACCCCAGAAAGGCCTCCTAGATGCCTGGGTATTTATGGACCTGATAATCTGGATGTCAGTGAGCATCTTGCCACAGAGGAAGCAAGAAGCCCTGGGCACCACTGATCACCACCAGGACAACAACACTGTTCCCTAAAATGCCTGAGATTTGCAAACACACTCTTTTTTCCACAACGGAATAAACCCCAAACATTTTTAAGTTTTCGCAAAAGTAAGATTTGCACTGAGGGGTCCAATTTGAATGAAAAACCCACAGGTTTTGTTTGGCTGGGGTGTTTCCCCAAGGTGCAAGAGAAGCACATTTGATCCCCTGGATCTTTCTCATTCTGCTTCAGGGAAGGTATTTTCCTTTGGGATCACCCTAAGTTGGAAGCACAAACGCAAATTTCCCACCTGTGAAGCCACTGTTGTACCATAGTTATGAAGGGTCAAAGTCCTTCTACTCCTCAAAGAGGTTATAGCCAAAACCTATTTTCACAAACTAGGGTTTCTCAGCATTGTGGGACTGACAAAACTTAGTGCCATCCTCTTCAGCATCTCAAAATAAGCTAATTTTGGCTCATACTCATCAGTCAAGAGATCCAGTTTCTCCTGCAGGACCTTCAGCAAAGCTTCTCAGCCCCATTTATGAAAGCAGAGACTTGAAAACATCTGCCAAGACATAATGACTTCATTTCTAGAAGCTCTTGGTGCCCTGACCTGCAATGTAAGTCAACAAAAGAATGATGTCTACCAGCATAGCTGCAGGTCAGGTCCCCTTTTGCCTCATTGTAAACTAAGGCATCTAAATTTAAAGCAAACTCCTGCAAGCGAGGATGACCAGGACCTCTGCTTTTTGCATTCCCAACCTGACATACAGGGCTGCAGATGAGATTTTGCACGTGCACATACACACAGAGGCTCGGGGTGAGAGAAAGGCTCAAACACAGAGTTTTGGGCTCTTGAAGACCATCAGTTGGAAGCAGCTGCAGAAATCTTTGGTAATTCCCTGGGTTACTGAGCACTTTGCTGCTTAAATCTCTCCCTGGCCAGAGTTATTGCTTGTCACCCACCAAAAGCTAATCCTCTTTTTTCTGATTTCATCTCTATCTTCTCTTTTCCCCCTCTCCATACGAGTGCAAAGCACCTTTAATCTTAATTTCAGATGTACTTTTCATGATGCTGAAGATGTGTTATCTGCCAGTGACAGTATTTGCCACCTATTTCTCCTTAAAGGACACTGCTTGACCTTGTAACAGCCTCCATGCCTCCAGCTTTAGAGGCTGAGCCTTTCTATTTGAATGGATCACAAGTAATCACTTTTCCGTATCCATTATTAGCAGTGAACCAGCTACCCAGAAAGCTTCTGCTTTGCTGAGTTTTTTTCCCCCTCCAAATGCAGCATTTTTCCTGGGCAGAGACATATTATGGCAATTCAGACACTGACAACTGTGTAAATCACACCCAGGCAAAAGTTATTGATGACCTCATTCCAGTAAAGCATGAGATGATCAGGCTGCCCCACGGTATTTTGATCATCTGAGAACCCTGAAATTGAAAGTCGCAGTCTCCATTTTGCTTGGAAACCTAACAAAAGGCATTAACTGTGACAAAAGGCACTTAGAACATCTCTTAAATTATCTCATTTCACACCAGCAGTAACAAATACTCATTTTCCTTTATTAACACACTCTCCTTGCCCGTAACCGTTCTCATTTTTCTAATTTTGAATTAAAACACTTTCAAGTTATTGATCCCTTCTGCTGGAATTGTCTTCTCCTGTTTTTATTAGTTCTTGTACACAGCCTAATTTGAGCGATACGAACAGTGCATCCAACACAACCACCTCTCTAGCAGACCTGTCTCCCAGGAGTCGCCGTGATTAATCTCTCCCGTGCAAGACAAGTCACGTTCCACAGCCCCAGCTCCTCCACACGGCTGGTGTGCTCAGAATGGCACTCTCACATCTGTTATTTAATTATGTAATTACCTTATTTCTTCTGAAGTGCCTTCCCAAACAGGTTATAGACAGTTATCAGTGAGGGAAGAAGAAAACACAACACTGGGAGCGTTTGCTGGAGCTTTCAAGAGCATTTGCTCTTGCCTATCACTGGATTTCTCCCCATGCCAAGTCAGCTGTGGGCTCCCACAGCCCAAGGAACATTCCCTAGCACTGGAATAGTGCTGAAGGCAGTAATTAGCAGAGGCAAAGGAGCACACTGCTGTGGCTATGCCAGGAGCTGCATCCCCTCCTGGGGGATGCGGGATGCCCTTGCAGCTGGCTGGGGCTTCTTGGACCCTCACAGGCACATCCCACTGCCAGGGGCTCAGCCAGCTCAGGGGACGGGGCTCACACACTGCTCCCACAGTATTTAAATCCACTGGTGATATGCAGAGCCCTTGCTAAACACAATCCCAGGCACCATATCACAGGTTTAGGGCTCTTTCTAGAAGAAAGACAGCAGATTCGGAGGAAGAAGGGTCATCTTAGACACATGGCCTAGCCCAAAATTGTGCTCTCTGTCAGCCCTTTGGCTTATCCCCTGCTAGGTGCCCTCTGCAGCTGCTGGCACCGCTCTGCAACCCTGTATCGGCTGTGGAACAGCATGGGAAAAGCACCAAATTTCCTTGGCCATGCCAAGATTTAGCTACTATGGGCAGATACAAATAAAAAAGACCCAAACCAAATCCCCAAGATGGCCACAAGGGAGAAAAAGGCTGGAAGATGGAGGTGGTGCTGTAGTGCTTAACCTGGGTGAGCAAATGTGTTGTGCTTTCTCTGCACAAAGCTAAACACCAATGACTCACAGAGCCCAAGTCAACCCAGGCCAAAGACACACAAACAGCTTCAGAACCAGCCTCTCCCTGCCATTCCTCCAGCAGAAAGCTGCAACCTGGCTCTCCTGTGACTGCACAACGCATCACGCCAGCACAGCAGCGTGCGCGCAAATCCATTTGCAGCCCGAGGAGTTACACAGCAGCCAGCACGAAGGAACAATGTACCCCACCCATGGTGGCTTTTCAAGGCTGAACGGGACAGACCTCGAATCCAGCTGCTCCTGTGGGGGCTGAACTCCCTGGACAGCATCCCTGCTGGGGGACAGTCATTCCCTGGACCACTGCCCAGATGAGTGACCTCCCTGTGATGCCCACCATCCACCTAGGCCCCCCAATCGGTGTGGATGCTAAAGGCAGAGTACCTCCAAACAACACCATTACTATCCCAAGAGATGCTGACTTTTCTCAGTTAAAAAACCACTGAAGATACTGGAGGAGTCCTTTCAGCTGGTGTTCAAGGGCCCAGCTCACTGCTGGGCTGCTGCAGGAATTTCAGCTGATGCTGAGTGTTTTCTGTGTGACCAGACTCACCCACTGGATGCTGCCCTTCAGTGCCACGGATCAAGACTTTTCTGCATTTTGGGCAGTTTCATGACTACAGCAAACAATGTTTCTGCAGAGTCCGAAAATGTAATCTGACATTGCCTTTCAGAAGCCTGTTTCTCTAACACAAGATTTCCATTTTCTTTGGCAAACTACCCCTCGTGTTAGCCCTACTGGCATTCACATACACAATTCACAATTCATCTGGAACAGACTATTTACAGAAATTCTGCTGAACTGGCTGTCTTTCTATTAGTTATGTAGAAAAGAAAAGATCTGGCCTTGATCCTGGACCTGCTGAATTAAAGTGTGAAAGGGAAAATCTCTGAAGCCCAGGAACGCAAAGGCATTTCCACTGGTGCTGCCCACTTCAACTACTGCCATAATTGCTCTAAAAAAACCAAGACACTAATGGCAAGTCCAGTGGAATTTGCAATTCTTCCTAAGCCCTGATCACTGCTTATACTGAATTTCTACCTCTGTAACACAAAGATGCATTTCCAGCCTTTTGTGTTGTCCATGAGAGCTTCAAAACTCTGACAAGGTTTTTATGTCCCAGGTTGGGAGGGGGAATGTTGGCTGGAGACTTCTGAATGCTCAGGTTAGGTACTGAATGAGGCATCTTCTTCTCAAATAATGGTTTTGCTCAGGGAGAAATTGCAACAGCAAGGAAGGTATTGGCATAAAGACTTATAAACTGCAAGGTATGTCAGAGTGGAAACCTCCCATCTTTTCAAATGAGGATGCAAAGCAAGAAGAAAAGAGTTAAGATGGAAGGATGAAAAGGCTCCCTGTCCACATCTAATTCTGCTGGCCCCAGAGACCAGGGCACAAGTGTTGGTGGTCTCTCCCAGCATATCTGCATACCTCTGTTTCCTCTGCCATCAAGGCTGACATGTCCAACCTTTCCTCAGGAACAGCCACTGTTACAAAGTTTGGGGCTCTTTAAAGGCAAATCAGCACTGCCACACAGGACACTGACCTGAATGCAGGCACACAGCCCCACCAGCCCAACACCCTGGTATTTACAGCATCATCAGGAAAGTTAAGGATAGGGAGCAGAGGCCTTGGAATGAACTCTCAGCTTTCCCGTCCAACCCTCCATCTGGCTTAATACTACTTACCATTGCAACAGGGGCTCCAGAGGAGCAGCTCAACTGAGAGCTCAGTATCAGAGATTCCCATACCATCCCAAACCTGAGACCCCCACCAGGAATCCCTGCAGACCCCAGGACTGTCTGCCCAGATGGAGGAACCACCCTAAAGCTCATAAACACCAACAGTTACTTCAGGGAAAACACAATACCAACCTGTGAGGCACGAATCACACCTTTTAACTAATAATAAGGAATCCATGAGTTACTATTTTTTCATGTAGCTGTTTTACTATATAATCCTGACCTCATTTGCTCTAGATACCATGCAGGCAAACATAAAATACATTTCTTCACACTGACCCTATTAATAACCATTTCTCGAGGGAGCAGAAGAACTGTAAGGAGCTAACAAAATTTGTTTATTTATTATAAACCAGACCTATTGAAACAATATCCCCACTCAACACTAACTGGGAAAAAAATAATTACATCAGACTAAGGCCACATCCACTGAAATGAGACGTGACAGGACCATCATCTGTTCCCTCCAGCCCAGGTGGAGCATCTCCTCCAGTGACAGCAGCACGTCACACTAATGGGTCTTGCCCAGCCAAGGTGCTTCTGCCTCTCCATCCTCAGTGCCCATGGAGAGCTATCAAAGTCAGCACAGCTTCCAGAGCAGGCCTGTGGGCAGCTTTGTAAAATTAACTACAGGCATCTGATACCCAGTTCGGTCCTTTACAAAACTCTCTCCCTTCCATCCTTCCGTGGCTCCCATTTTTAAACATCATGGGCTGGATTATCTCCCTGTCCCTTTTTGCGCCTGCACTTTCCAGGTCATTTCAAGTATCATTTGTTGTCAGGTTCAGCTTTATAGTGGGGTTAAAAAAAAAAAAAAAGGTGTGCAGAAGGCTGTTCCTTTTGGAAACTCACTGCCATGGGTCACAAACATCCCTGTAAATATCAGAAACTGCAGCAAAGCAGCATCCCTTCCACTCCAGGGCACTCCTCCTGCTGATGCTCAGTGACTCTTGGTGAAACCCCTCAACCACACAAATGAAGTTTCCCAGTAACGCAGGAGTTCCTACAGCCCCCAGGTCCAACTACCACAATAAATTAGAGATTCACCTTAAGAGAAAGCCCACCAGCCCAAATCCAGCCCTTAAATTTCTCATCCTCTTGCAGACCTGTGGGCCACTTCTGAGTCTCCTGGATGCATCCCATCACAACCTCTCTGCTGGGAAAACCAAGGCGACGCACGGAAAAGGGGCATTTACCAACACCTCTTTAACAGCACTGCCCTGCTCCCGTGGAGAGCAAAAAGACCTTGGGGAGGGAAGTCTGAGAATACCAGCAATCCCTGGGACATCAATGCACAGGTGTGTAGCCCAGCCCAAGGCAGATAACTGTGTAAGCACACGGGCTGGGATGCTCCACACCCAAGGGTGAGCACTGGGCACAGGGAGAGGTGGCTGCGGCACCTGACAGGACTCTCCGGGCTGGATCACCACAGCTCGTGCTAACAACGGCTCAGGTTCCCCCCCATTCCTCTCCAGCTGCTTGCAGCACTGTCTGCAGCCCCAAACTCCCTCCCAGCCACCTACACATGAGCCGAGATGGGCTGGGGGACAAGGGGATGTGAGGATGGAGCTGGGCCTTTAGCCACACACTTCCATGTGCACATTTCAACACAAGAATTTAAGACACCTGAAGACACACAAAAAAATGCGAAGACTTAAACAAAACAAAAAAATTTACGCCAATCTGCCATTCTTATGCAAGAAAAGGAAAAAATCCCACAACATTTGGAAGCAGGCTGTGTTTGCTTGGCACTTTCCATCTTTAGGTAATTAGTGTAAAGGGCTTCCCAGGTAAACCTAAGAATAAACAGCAGATTTCAAGAGAGACACCGTTCTCTCTGCAGTGAGCCTTCAAAGCATAACCAGGAGAAGCTGCAGAACTCCAGCCGGCTCCCCGTAGGCATCGCTTGCCTCCAAGTCCTCAGGGTCAGCCACAAGTCAAGCTGCATCAAAATTTGGAATGACATAAAAAAACGACAAGTAAGAAACGTCTCTGAAGACAAACACCACAGCATTCGCAAATGCTTCAAATCCACAGCCTGGACTACGTTTACAGCCTGCTGCTCCTCCCATCCCCTTCTCTAAGCCTTCTGAAAAGTGCCTTCCTAGCTGAGAGTGGCACCTTCAGAGCTGGGAGGAACAAAACACCTCCCAGCTCCAAAACCTACTTTTCAGTGCTTCTCTCGGTTGTTTTCCTCAGCTGACCTAGCAGCAGCTGCTGTACTTGCTGCTCTGGGAATCAGCCTCCCTCCCAGCCTCTTGTTTCCAAAATGTTGCTGCAGGGGCACCTGGCCTCCCCCTATCACCTCAAAGATTGATTTCCAGTGCTGGTGCCACTCAGCAGCTCCCAGCTCTGTCCCCCCAGACCACCTCACCATTGCTGTTTCTGATTGTATCAGGAAAGAGGTAAGGACAGGGATGGGAAAGGAAAGATGGGAAAGGAGAAGAGAGGAGTCATTTAGCAAAGGTCACTGGAGAAGTCCACAGCAGTGAGGACCCGGCCCCAGGCTCCCTGTGCACTAAATTCACTAAAAGAGCCTGTTACTTCTTAAATACAATCTCCAAGTTTGCAATCGCAAAAAACAGCAGGTACCAGCTTCTGCTGAGAGCAAGGAGCTCCTCACCTGTGCCCTGCAGCCCACGGTTACCATTAGAGGGATGCAAGCTAACAGCAAATGTTTTTTGTAACCCACCCGAGCCTTACAGCACGCACACCTCACCCACCAGTCACAGCCACACCCTTGTAAAATACTGCTGGTGAGATCCTACAGTGAGCAGAGCTATGGGAGCTTCAGCAGACAAGAAGCCACCCCTCCCAAAACAGAGAGTGATGCTTTCACATGCAGTAACCCCAATTCTGAAAGCTGGCTCTTTTCTAAACACCTCTCCCACATTGCACCTCCACCTCTCAACTTTAAGCGTCCTCACAAAAGAGCTGAGAAAAGACAAGTCTGAGTTCCCAGTCCAGCCATTCCTATGGGATAGAGAAGGTGGCACTGGACACGGTGCTTGCTCCTGATATCAGCAAAGCAGCTGCTTCCACAGAGCACCTGCCAATGCCCACAAGTCAAAGGGAGCCACAAGTCAGCTCTCCCTCTGTCCCTGTCCGTGCCTGGCACCCACACAAACAGCACTGCAAGACCCCCACCACATTCCCCATGCTTTCCAGCACCACTGACTTTACTTGGCATCTTTAAAACAGTAACGTTTAACCCTAAGACATTGCAGATATTTTTTTTTGTCCTGCAAAACTGTGCAGTATTTACAGAATCAGAGCACCCAGCAATGCGAGGGAGACTGGACAAATGTCGCTCCACAGATGCATCAATCTGGTCCTGACCTTCACCCTGCCCTTTCCCTTCAAACTCGGCAGGGAGGGAAAGGGAACAGAGATTTAAAGGGAGGCAATACAGAAACATTTTAAATCACCTTTTATAACCTGCATTCTCTAGGACTGAAAAAGCACCTCTCCCTTACATTATTCAGACAGCAGCGAAGCTAATGTGACATATTGGTGCGTAGGTGTGTGGGGGCTGGTTTCTTGAGGGGGGAGGGAGGGCTGAGGGCTCGCTCTGTGTTTCAGAGAAATGAAGCAGCATAAGATGTACCAGTTGCTCTGGTAACAAAGCTTTTGCCTTTTTTTTTTTTTGTAAGAATGAAGCATCATTTTAAGCATTTTTCAGTTCAGACTTCCTTGCCTGCATGGCAAAAACAAATCTGTGTTTCAGAAACACACACACTCCATTTGACTCAGCATGGAAAGGACCTTCTCCTCCAGAGCTACTATAACATCGTGGGGAAGCTGATAAAATTGAGGTCGCCCGTTTTCCTTCTGATAAGGCTACAGGAGTTATCACACACACCAGTGCTCCAGCCCAGCCCCTTCCTGCGACCCAGCAAGAGCTGATAAAAGCCCAGCACCACCTGCGAGCTGGTGCCTGTGGAAGCAGTGGAGACCCCAGCCCTGGTGAGCATCCCCACACGGCAGCACTGCCATCTTCTCTGCCGGCACACGGAGCCATCCCAGAGGAAACAATGGCTTAATATGTAATACTGTGCTTGTAATACAGAAGGATTATAAAGCAGCTTGTAAGTCTTGTAAATCCATTCACACTCACAGAGACCACCCTTGACCTTGAAGGTGACGTGCGGCTGGTGCCCACCCACAAGGGTCTGTGTCTGGATGTGGATGTGAGTGGTCCAGCCAACACCAAACCATCTGAGTGGAAGGAAGAGCCTGGGACAGGGCAGGGTGGGCACACACAAAGTGCTCCCCTGCCTCAGTCCCACGGAGCAGGCTCTCAGTGCAGCACTAAACCATAGGGAAAGCCAGGGAGCTTCCCAAACCAGAGGGACCAACCCCTCACGTGCAGTGACCATGAGAGCATGAGGAAGGATGGCTACACACATTCACACACCTGTGGTTACACTCGGGCTGCCCTGCCCTGCAGCAAAAGCAACCCCTGAAGAGCTTGAAAACACAAAAAAGGACCCAAAGCTGAGGATACAACACCAGAACCACCAGTGCTGCTCAAGTCACGCCCAACCTCACACCATCACAGTTCATCTGAGAAACAAGAAGGTGGGAAAAGAGAAATGCTCACGGTGTGCCTTTAAATGCAACAGCTGGCTGTCTAGGGTTAGAGCTGCTTGTTTAGACTGCAAGATGATGGGGCTCTGAATTCCTTCAGCAGCCTGTGGATGGGGGCACGAGGTGCCCTTGGTGTGCTCGGCCACCAGCATCCAGCACCGCAGGCCAGGTGTTGGGACAGGGGTGGCTGGCAGCACGACCTGGTCTGCAGGCACTGGTGTGCACACATTTCAGTCTGGCCTCTCAAGCAAGGCACAGCAGTCAGTCTGCAGCTGTAAAAGCTGTGTATATAAACTACAGTTAATTCTTTACAGCAACAATCCCCAGGAAATATTAATTGTGTGCAGCATGGTAGCTTCTTCCACACAGATAAAGCAACAGTGATTAATTATCAAGCTATTGACCATCAGCCTTTCAGAAAGGGAGACAATAAACCAACTAATGATTAAAGACAATTACTGTCATTCTTTACTCAGGCTAATTATCTGAACTCCTAATAACGACCCAGGAACCTGGAGAGTTTCTGTTCTCACCAGGGCTGACGCAAGGGCCCAGCACTTGATCGGCAGCAGCCAGACTGAGACAGACGTCAGGCAAGTTAAACATGGCACCGACCCCACTCTATTTTCTCACATCCACCCTCAAAAATAAGTTAAAGGGAAAAGGAGTCTTCTAAAAGCCTTTCTTTAAGATATTTACCTGCTATCCCACCAGCTTGCACTGGTGGAATGCCTGGGGATGCCAGGAGGAAAGATGCCACTGTGCATGGAGTGCACAAACAGCACCCAGGAGCGCAGGACACGCATTATCCCCCCTCCTCTGGCACCCGCAAACTCCAGGACAACATTATCAAACACAGGCTTGTGCCTGGGACATTCCCACAGGTTTGCCTCAGGGACTAAATTGTCCCAGCAGTCCTGCTGCTCCCAGCTCTCCAGCAACAGCTGACCCTGGATTTCAAACATTTTATTCACTTTCTCATACCCACATACCTCAACATCTCCATCTACTGGGTCAAACCTGGGCGTTTGCCTCCAGGTGGATGGGCCCTGGCTTCTGGCAAATACCACCTGGGCAATAAATACGTCCTCACTAAAGACCTTGGGATGCATTTCCTCAACCTTTTCTCCTGTGCATTGTACCCCAGACAAACAGACAGACACAGTAAACAAAGAAAAATTGCAAAAACCACCTTCTCGTCAAACAGCTGCCCCACTTGGGCTGGCAGAGGACATGAACAGCCTGAGGGTGCTCCACTGCCCTGGCATGGCTCCTAGGGGTGATTCCCCTGCCCTGCCCCATCACGTGGGGATGGTAAAGGAGCTCCTTGGAGGGCCACAGCTGATATTGGCAGCACGTGGATCCCACACGATCTAAATTAGAGTGCAGACTATCGCTGCATAATAGCTTGGTGATTATATGGCATTTACCAGATAATTAAACAATCAATAGTTATTGTGCAGTTGCAGAGGTGCCCACATACTCTATCTTCTACCCTGTAAAATAAAGCCTTGCTGAAGCTGTAAATGGAGCCACATCCCCGGGGCACAAGGCAAAGCAGCACTTGGCATTAACGACCACTGTTCTCCTGGTGCAGTTGGCAAGAAGCGCGTGAGCCCGTAATCTCAACATCATTTACTTCAATGCTGTAAAATACGCAAGGTGAGAGGTACAAAGGTTACCATCTGATCTATTCCCTGATTTTTTTTTCTCACTACTGCAAAGGCTTGCATCAAAATCCCTCTTGGCTGACTCCATCCATGGGCCACTGTCTGACTGGCCATGGCTAAGCCCATAAAGACACTGGGGGGTTGCTTTGGTTTTCCACTTACTCAGTGTACAGTAAGTAGCCCACCACATGTGTCCCCAAGCTTTGCAACCCTCTATTGGACAGGTATTTCTGAGTAACCCAGTGTCCTTTGACTTTGAACCCAGGTATTTATTGGTGCTGGACACACCACTGGTTGTGGCCCTAATCTATCCAGGCAATCTAAGCACACACAGTATTTTAAGGAGTATTTGTTTGCTCTCATGCAGAGCAGAAATAAAGAGTAATAATAATGCTCTGGGACATAAAAGCAGCATTTCCTCACATAATGCTATGAAGATAATGCTCTGAAGGGTCTTAGTGAGTTTTGTGTTTAGAGTTTTGCTTTCAGCCATCAGCTAAAAACCACTGAGGCAAAGGCTCAATTCCCCCAAGTCCAACTCACTGTATTCCTGATAGTCATTTCTTTAAGCACCAATAACAAAAAGAAAATCCAAGGACACTAAAATTCACTGCTGCAACGATGTCTGGCATAGAAGCTAGCAAGTTCTCAGTCTTTCATCAAAACCGGTTTATAATCTGTAACATTAGATGCAGGATTATTAGAAAATAAAGAAAAGCTTCCGATTCAGTTGGAGAGATAAATCATCACCAGTGCAGTCCCTCATTAAAATAAAAATTGAGCTATTCACAAGCGATTGTTAAGCAGCGAACAAAGAATGTTATTTCTCTCTGCATTTTTCCAAAGCAAAGACCTTGTGGCTGGGTTTCGAGGAGTGAGAGCAGAGCAGGTCGCTGCCGAGGGCTCCTGCAGCACCCAGGTGTCACTGGGGTATGGCCAGAGCTGGGAAGAACCAAAGGGATATTTTAACCTGCTGTCCTGGGCAAAGAAAAACCTTTACTTGAAAATACAGAGGTCAAACCAAACCAGTTGCCTTTGCCTTGAGCACAAGGCTCAGAGAACAAGGCTTTGATTCACAGAAGCACTGTGAACCACCTGAAAGGGATCTTCAAACCATGACCCAGAAAGCAGGATCAAAGCAGCAGCAGCAGCAGCAGCTGCACCCCGGTGCACACGCTCTGGCAGTGGGTGCCCTCCTTCTGGGAGCTCTCAAGGCGCACCAGGCTCGGCCAACATGACTCTCCTCCTAGGAGCAAGGAGAAAGGCACGTGGTGTGGCAGGAGCTGGCTCCAGGAATCTCTGCTCTCTGAGGGTACTGAGGTACTCCCAGACACTCCTCAGGCTCCCCATCCTGCTGGGCTGTGAGATCGTTCAGCTGTCAGAACAACATAACCATGCCCTTTATCCCGTGGGATCAATGAGAAGTTTGCACCTTGCACATTTTCCCCCCCAGGTCGTGGGCAGGCCAGCTGGTTACCACCAGGACACCTGTAGTCTCCAGCACAAACGTGGCCATGCAGCAGCATTAGACCTGGCTGCTGTATCAGATTTTCTAGGGGAAACATCAGGACTGCAGTCCTGTTCTGGCAGTCTTGCAGCGCACAGACATAAAATGTTATCCCCTGCCTGGAATAAATATCTCACTTCTGCCTCTTCCCAACAGGAAAGTTGCTTTTCTTTCTCCAGAGAGGGACCAGCCATGGGAAGGGGAGGTGATGCTCACCAGGTGACTGCTCCTGGCTGAGAGCACAGGGGTTGGATGTGCAGAGCTCGGGCTGGCAGCCAACACCAGAGTACCAGGACCCAGAAACACAACCAGAGGCACACACAGCCTCTAGGAGGGCAGCAATGGTGCACCTCAGGTAACGCAGCACAGAGGATTTCACAGATGTGTAGACATGGCACTTAGGGACATGGTTTAGTGGTGGGCTTGGCAATGCTGGGTTACTGTCTGGACTCAGTCTTAAAGACCTTTCCCAAACAAAATGATTCTGTGCACAGTCCAGCCCTGCCTGAGAGGGATTTGGAAATGGCAGTGGAACAACCATCTAATTACAGAGGACGCTGCTCCTAGGTATGGACCACTTCTATGGGCTGATTTAGAATGGAGCCAGAAGGTCTGTGTGTCTTGAAAGTTGATCCATTTGTTTTGCTGCAAGAGATAAATACAGCGGTGGTATCTGGAGAAAAAGAATTGCAGAGATCTTATTTCTGCGCTGGGTTTTAGGGTGGGACACCATAAACAGTTATGTATGTTTTATATCAAAGTCTCCTTTTGTTTATAGAGCGTGTGCTACTCCAGGACTTCAGTTTAAGAGAGCTGCGAAGTCAGGCTTAGCCTGAGCTCATACCTCAATACTTACTAATTTGGTTTGGACAGCAACGTTTTCCCCTCCACCCCCATCACCATCCCGTCTGGCACCGGCACCATGTGAATCACACTGAGGACAATCCGGTTACTCCAGCAAGTTAAAAACAGTTAGGAGGAGGACTTTCCCCTTGTACAACATGGGAAAAAGGAACACAGAAAAGTTCAGCCTACGCTTGGGACATTTCTGGGTGGTTTTTTTTCCCCTTTGAGGTAACACACAGACTCACCGGAAGAATCAAACCCAGTGAGAGGAAACCTGATCAGCTGAGCCACACAACCAGCAGCACCAGCTTATTTCCCTTTTCTGCTCTCCACAAAAACATGATGCTTTGAAAAGGCCGTTACAGGCACATAGTTTCCACGGATTGTTAGAAATATGAACCAGTTAAAATTAGGTCACCTTCCACCGTTATTTTAGTAGCTGAGAAGAAAAACAGTTCAGAAGGGAGCTCCCGTGGCAGGGAGCACATGGTGGGAAAACAATGAATACCAGAGGGAAAGGCTCCCTGGAATATAACCTTGATAAGACAGCTTTGGGGTGGGGCAGTTTTCCCTTTGTTTTTGTTTTTAAATCTACTCCCTCCAGTTCAAAAATTCACACATTTAAAACTCCAGAAATTCCAGTTCATCTTCAGTTCACTTCAGTCCCTTGATCCTTCTACTGACCGGATTAGTCCACAGCAGCAGGAGGATGGGGGACATGTGTTCTTTAAACACCATTCTCTTCAGCAGGGGCAGCTCTCTGTCTTTTAGAGCACGACAGGCAAGAGCTGTGTCCGCAAAGCCACAGAGCAGGAGCACATGAGTACATTCCTTTCTGTAGTCAAAATGAAACATGGGCATGACGGGTAAGCAGGATCTGTGTGCCCACACACGCATGAGTACACGTGTATACAGCACTTGTGCCCACACGTACAGGAGTTGCTTGCAGAATGAGGCCCAGGGGAGGTACTGACTCCAGCAGAACCAAAACAGTTGGCAAATTCCTCGTGCAACCACGACAAGAAACATCTCCCTGCCATACATGAGCATAGATAACCCTAGACTTTGAAATAATTCAATTCCACGCCAAATGCACAAGAATCATCCCTAAAAAGACCCCACCAAGATGACAAAATCTGGAAATCTCCCAAGCTAAGATGTGTTTAGGACAGGTGATATAATATAGCAGAAGTAGGCATTTTAAATAATCTTGTAAAGAAGTTCACGCTATTAAAATCCTGCTCTCCACAGTCCCTTCGCTATTCTCATCTGGATTGCTGCTTCTAGATGTTTGGAAAAAATTTAAAGCAATCCTACTGACTGTAACAGGCACATCAATAAAAATATTTTAATAGTGGTTTTAATCCTGTAGCAGGTTTCTGCCAGTGGAAAGGACGGCAGCCAGCCCGTGTGCAAGCAGAGCACTAGACTGTAGCAGACTCATTTGGCAGCCTATTGCAGCCGAAAACTCAGCTCTTAGAAGACATCAAGGTTTAGCTATTAAAGCACAGACTTTTCACTCCCTCCTAATCATCTAATCAATAAAAAGCAACTGGGGGGAAAAGGGGGAAAAAAAAGGCAATTCATTTTCTTGTGACAGTTTCAGAACTAATGCAAATTGCTTATTATAAGAGCCCTGTGTGCTACACGGTACTTGCACACAAGACCGAAAGGCCAGAGTTCAGCAAGGCTTCTTGTCAGGTCTGAAATGGTCAAAGCCTAGTCGAGGTGATGTGCTGGGATGCCCCCTGTTCAACACACAGCCAAGGCAAACAGGATCACTTCAGCTGGAACCCTTACCTTATAGACCTGCCCGTAGGTACCATTGCCAACAAGCTCCACCAATTCAAAGATTCCTGCAGGATCCTAAGAGAAAAGAAAAAAAAATTAAATAAGCAATATTTAGAGAATTCTTAAAAAAAAAAAAAAATTTCAACGAAGATCAACATTTCTCTGACAAGATTTTTGAGGGGTTTAAGGTTTTCAGGCAGACCAGGGATGGGAATTACAGGAAGAATGAGCAGAAGCATGGCACTGTCCCAGTGACGGCCCTGTGTGGGCAGCCCCAGCACTCTGGGCAGCACAGACCTGCCCAGTGCTGCCCACCTCCAGCACCTGGGCTGGGAGATGCCAGGCAGGTGCCTGTGAGTGAGCATCCACCCGTTTGACTGTCATCTGCTCGATGCATGAACACTCGGTGTGTGCTTTAGATGCAACAGCAAACATTCACTATTAAAACTTGGATTTTCTCATGCATCAGCTTTGGAATAAAACAAGCTATCCGACAGAAGGTCACTCTGGGGCTCCAAGCAGGGGTTTCCAGGTCTATTCCTGAGGTCAGCAGCACTAGTGTAACTTGGTCCAAAGGCCATTTTTGGTTTGGTTCATCCTGGCTGTTGACATCCTGGTTTGTCAACTGAGACGAGCAGATCTAGGGCAATGCTATATGAGGACACAATACCTTGTGAGGGTGGCAACAAAACCCTGAACCCTGTCCCCAGATCCCCCTCCACCTGGCATGTCCCCAGCCAGGGCAGGTGCAGTCGCACACACACGTGCACCCACCAGCACAGTCCAGAGACGATAGGAGCAGTGAGGTACGAGGGAGGGTAGGGAAAGAAAGAATAACCAGCACTGCTATTTTCTCCTCGCACTGGGTTTTCCCCTTCCAGAAGCTTTATTTATACTCTCCCGCTCCTCCTCCTTTTCCTGTACTCATCACTCCAGTTTTGGAGAGTACAATCCTCCTGGAATATGGCAGATGTGAAGACATCCTGACATCCCTGGGGTCTGTGTGTCCCTGAGCCCACCCAGCCAAGAGGTGACCTTGCCTCCCACACCACCACCCATCCTCATCCTCCCTGCTGGGGTTTGAGTCACTGGAGCTGTTGGATGTCTTGGCATCCCAGCGAGCCCAGCTGCAATCCGAGGGGATGCAGACAGGTCAGTTACCAGCTCCAACAGGCCAAGGAGGATCAGCCAGCAGCACTCCTGGGGAGGGAGTAGATGGACACCCACCTCCTCATTACAGACACAGAGGTTTCATTCATTACAAAGCCACATGAACTCAAGATGCTTCTCGGTCCTAAAGTCAAATACTGGATCTTTGTGAGCAGCTGAGAAGCAAGGTTCAACCCAGTAATAATGCCACAAAAGTAAATTAATCTGAGTCCTGATGTGACTTTCCACCCAGCCAGGAACATGTGCTGCCATGGAGCGGCCAGGGTTCAGCACAGCTCCGTGACAGGGTAACAGCAACCCCTCTGATCATTCAGAAATGCCACATCCCCCCTTCTGCCTGTTCTTCCATCATATATGAGCAGCTTCCTCAGGCTGCCTGGGAAGCCCCAGGGTACTCCAAGGTGGGCACTCCACTCAGCCTTCAGTGGAACAAACTGCAGCAAAAGGCAGGGAAGCTGTGCTGGAGGAGGCTTGGAGACCACCGAGGACACACCTGCCCTGGTGGAAACACACCTTCACCTGGACACTTGGGCTGGACACAGGTGAAGCTGCAGCACAACAGGCTTCCAGCATGCAGCATCTCAGCTGGGTGTTGATAGCCTGTGGGGTTTGCTGCCTTGGTACCAGGCAGGGAAATGCCAGGAATGGATGGGAAGGGGAACCGACACTTCCATACTGAGTGAGGAGGAGGAGGGGGAAACATGGCAGCAGCTGCTGTTTATTTTTTGAGTTTCTTTCCTAAGGGTTGTTCTCGGCAGTGCTGAAACAACTCTGAAAGAGGCTTTTCCAGTGCTACAAGTATATCTATTTTTGAATATTCACTAGGAGATTAAGGCAGAAGAAAGCTGTGCCTAGGGCATATGCTTAGGAGGTTTGGAGAAACATCCAGGGATGCAGCTGGCCATTTCTGATAAAAAGAACTCCTTTTTGCAATATGTTTTCCAACCTCTTTCCACAAATCCTCAAATTAAAGAGCACCCCATCCCACCATCCCAGGCTCACTGCTCTAACGCGTGCTAACGTCACACTTGTGGCTCCAACAGGTTTGCCTGAGTCCATCCATCACTTGTTTGTAGGCCTGCCAGCCCCACACCTGCCTCTGCTGCCACTGTGCGCAGGGCAGCTCTGTGCCAGGAGGGCTTTCCCCCATCACTCCCATCACCCACATCTTCTACTCCAGCTCCCACCAGACAGGCAGTTTTCTCTGCTGCAATGTCCCCTCTCCATCCTGTTTTCCCCCTGCATTTTTCCAGAAGCATTGCCAAGGTAACTGGGCATCTCTCAGCAGAGCCAGGAGTGACACTGCTCCCCTGACTGCTGCCACAGGCAGCTCCACCTCAGCTGGGAGCACCAGCATCGTCAGGGAGCAGAGGGGGCTGATCTCTCCTCCCAGCCACGCTGCCCTCCTCGGCGTGCCTTCTTCCCATGCAGCAGGCAGTCAAAGAGAAAAGCTTCTCCCCAAGAGCCACCATTAGGACTCAGGAATAATATGCTATTAATGGCCTTTCCAGAAAACACACAGCAAAGGATGGAGCGGGCAAGGAAAAAAAAACCCTGCTTCCCACTGGCCTCCCCTGGATGGATTCATACACAGAAAAGATTTGCATCTTAATGGCTGCTGGGGAATAGGCTGACCCCGCTACCAGGGGCACATCCTGCACATCCCACAGAGCCCCTGCTGAGATGCTTCAGGAGGGTACCAGAGAGCAGCGACAGCAGCTCGGGCAGGCTGGAGTGGGCAGCGAGGGAGAAAAATAAAGAGGCGCACAGCATGGGTGATGTTAGCCAGGGGAAAAAGAAATCCACCCTGCAGAGCCCCAACCAGGACCAATCCAGGCCAAGCAGGGAATAATCTCAGACCAAATATAGCCTGTGCTGCAGATCAGGACTCACAGCAGCGCTGGGCTGCACTTGGCTAGGGGTGGCTGCAAAGCACATCCCACACAGCTGCTTCCAGCCTGGCACCTACCACCTTCTGCCGATGCCCTCTCCTCGATCCAGGAGGGACACACACATGATAAGGCTGCTGCAGCCCCCTCTTCCCACACCGCAGAATGCCTCCACAAGAACTGTTGTATTTAACTGAAAACATCTGCATTGAATAACAAGCCCACAAATAAAAGGAAAAAATGAGGTGAGCTGTTAGTTTAGGCAAAGAAGGTGCATTGTTTAAAATGCAGGGGGAGAGAGACAGCATTTAAGACAAACCCACAAATAATTTTCAGCGCTAGGTTAGATTCACTCTAACTAGAAAAGGATTTGTACAGCTGTAGTAGCACCAAGACTTTGCCAAGAGCCCTTAAACTAAGGTAGGGTCCTTTCCTCCTACTGCTATTCAGAACTTGTGCCAGCAGACACAGGAGCAAAGTCAGGCTCTCCACGAAGTATGGTCTCCAATAAAGCAGCAAAACACTCAACAGGACTTTTCACCTGCTCATGGGATGAGAAATGTTTCACAGAGTAGCACCTGTGGCAAGAGTTGCACAGACCCAGTGTTCCTCCAGGCAGAGATGGGTTGGGGCCTGAGCTCTCTTGTACCAGGATATGATCATGCTGCCACAGGTACAGCCAGGACAGCCTCAAATTCAAGTGGGAAATCGTTATGTTTCCACTAATCTCTCAGGAAAATCAGTGGTACTAAAGTTTCAGTGGTTAAAACCAGTCCGAGACACAGAAAAACACAGAGGCATCCTCCTTTCCAGCAATATCATGGGCAAGGAAAAAAAAAGTCCACTTTATTTCAATAAACACTGTATTTGAAACTAGTGCATCATCAGAAAAGGGAGTTCTGTGTGTGGATGATAAAGCAGATGTATTCAAATTTCAGTAACAGAGCATGTCTCCCTTTTAAAGGCTTATCAGCGTGGAGCACACAGTGGGGCTCACGGGCTCCTGGTTAAAACTGCTCCCTCCTGCCTAGCCCAGACCCCACAGAACTAAAGCTGAAAGATGTCTTTGCCTACGCCGTGATGTCTCAACAAGTCCAAGGCACAAAAGAGCCAACACTTTGCTTGAGGAGACTATTCAGAGAGCACTATCCACACGAAGGGCCAAGGGCTGCAGGTGTGTATTAGCGCTGGCTATGGTGACTGCTGAGTGAGCAGAACACAAGTTAGCCATCTTTAAATATGGCCATGCAAGTGTCCATAAACACAGGAAATATTTATACACAGCCTGTACATGAAATCTGCTTGTTTTCCTTGAAGGAGACTCATTTCTCTCCCTTCTAGCCCACACAAAAGGGATGTAACAGGAAGGGTTACATGAGGAGACAGTGGAAAGATGCTCAGGAGAGGGGAACCCAGGGGCACACCAATTAAACCACGATTGCTGTGGACGCGCAGGAGGGGAAATCAGAGATTGGAGCCTCTGTAATCATTGTGCACTTAGTCCCCCAATTCTAGCAGCTAATGACAACTTCCAGCCAAAAATCATGGAGCTACCCGGTCATTAAGCAAATGTTACAACCCTAGAGAAGGAAAGCGCACTGTGTAACTGGAGGCAGCGCAGTTACGGGTCAGTAACTGAGGAGTGTCCCCAGGCACAAATCAGCTAAAGCAGCTCCGTGGCATCAGAAGAGTTTTTTTAATCTCCACCAAGATATAAAGCCTGTGCAACTAATGCTCCCAAGCATCAGGGTATTATGAGCCTCTGCCTTACATCTCCATAATAAAACAGCCTCAACAGGAGATCCCACAAAAACCAAGGGCTTGCAAAGACCATTTACTCATCACCCTCAACATGAGACCCAGGGAGCTCTGTTTGCGCGCAGGTGCCTCTGCCTAGACAAGTCCTGGCAGTCACAAGGAGAAATTCTGGCACTGGGAAGCACCACAGGGTCGTTCTCCACAAGAAGTTGGCTCTTGTAGACTAATGGCAATGCCACGGCACCCAGGCAGCCCAGGAGAGCCACAATCCCACCTGGCATCACACAGCTTGGCACGGCAGCACTCTCGACCCAAGTGGTTGTCTTGAGGTGTCAACTGCCTGGAGAAAGCTGAGTCTTCCCACCCCAGCAAGCTCCAACCAGAAGCGGAAGATCATTGATTCAGAATGTGAGAAAGGTTTTGCAAGGAATGCAGGAGAAACAGAAAAGCCTTTCAGCAGTGGAGTTCAACAGGCAAAACTGTCATCAGGGTAACATTTCTGATTAAGCAAAGCATCACTGCAAGGAACGAGGACATGGATGAAGCCTTCAGGTCTCACACTATACACTTGCCCAGATTTCATTTCCCCAAGGCCAAGTGCCGGGGCTGGGCCGTACTCTGTGAAGCCACCTCTCATGTTAGCAAGAAGTTCTAGAAGCTCTGTAGACAGCCATAAATCTCCCAGGCATCAGGACCCGAGTAACCTCAAGCTCTACCAAGTCCCATTCTATTCCTTCTGCAGGCACATCAGTTCACTCATTTTGCAACACTTTCTCCACTGGCTTCTACAGCAGGAATTGAAGCGCTTGTACAGTTTGACAAAACAAAATCTGGATCACCTTGGGGAAGTTACCCCAAATGACATGCAGCTCAGAGAAAAATAGAGGGGTTTGAAGAGCACTTGAAGACACAGCTGCTTTTTAGTAATCAGCTGGCTGTCTCCATATCCAAGGCGCTTGTAGTTAACAGCCCTGTGAGTAAGTGAAGATGGACTGCACAAGCCAGAAGAGGATTGTTAATATAGCTGCAGACAGCAGCAAACAAAGCAGGAAGGCAGAGGCCAAGGCAACCAAATTCTGATTGAATTACTGTGAACTTTCTAAAAAAGAGGCTGGGGACATGACTTTTTCAAGTTTCAATCACACAGACATAGCCCTAAGCCTGCCCATTAATTAAAGCAGTGCAAAAAACCTCGAAAGGCTGTACAGGTACTTTTGAGATAAAAGCCAAGCAATGAAACAGAACCATGCTGGACCTACTGGATGCTACTCAGCCCTCACAGAGATTGCTTAATCTCACGCCTTCTCCTGCTAGCTTTGGTACCTTCCCCTCCTTCGCCCACCCATCCAGAGACTCACAAAACAAGCTATCATCAATGGCATCTACCACTGCACCTCCTGCCTACTCAAGCAATACAGGCTGCTCTACTTGGAAGAGTAATAATGAACTCCCCGAGGGCTTTGTTTTCATTTTGAAGAAGCAGTTTGTCCTCCCTCACCCCCAAACACCCAGCTCCGTAACTTAAAAGAAGATGTTAGTCAAGAAACAGCATTACTACACAGCATAAGAAAAACTGCTCTCAAGGGTAAGTTATTAACAGAAGAAATATTTCTCACCAGGTGAAAAGCCTCGTTACAAATCTATTTGAACCACTCCTCTGCAGCATCTCACCAGGAGATGCTCTTCCAGGCCCTACCGAGACCCACATCCGTGCTCTGTCCATTCCCCCTTCCTTAACCATAAATCCACTCTCCCAGGTCTCCAACACTCTCCCCTCACAGCTTCTCACTGCAATAAAGCTCCAGTCACCACGTGAGAATCTCTTTCCTTTCCAGAATGTTAAGACCTGCCAATAGTTGGCAGCAGCAAAATTAAATAAGAACTAATCACCACACTGGGCTTTTCAGTCAATAAAACTGTATTACTTCTTCAGCTATTACCTGTTCAATTTAAGATGTAAGTGTGGATTTGTAGCCCCTAGCCAGCAAAGGAATAGCCAACACCAGTGCTAAGGGAAGAAAAATACAAAATCCCCTATGCACATACACAGTTCATTCCCACTTGGTCCTGTGGAGGCCAAGCCACTGAAGCTACAATAAACCGACTATTCCAGATTTCCTGCTCACAGACTCACACTTGCACACACAAAATTAGAGTTCTTCTGACCTAGTTTCTCCTTTCTAGCATGTCAAAAGAAGAAGCAGGCATTCTGCACCCTCTCCACAAGTATGAGATGTGGGAGCTCCAAGCCTGTAAGGAACACACATACCGACCTGGAAAAAAAGGGTTTCTTCCAACCGAAAGGATGCAGTTTTAGCACTGCAAATGGTGGGTCCCACAGCCCAAGATGCACCAGTGATACCAGGAGACGACAACAACGACATGTCTAAAATTAACCTTCCTCCCAACGTTGCATGTCAGAGCAGTCCAGTCCAAGGAAAAGCCACCCACAAGCTACATATTTACATTACTCGAAACACGAAGGGTCCAAGCCTCCACCCCATTCCTTCAAAAGCATCGCTAGCAACATGGTGACTCCATCTCTCCTGATGTCATTCAGGCAAGAGGCAGCGAGTTCTGACTTGAGGCTAATGAAGATGAACATGTGGCCTCCGTGAGTCTCAGCACAGTAAGAAAATGCTGAGATATTCAATAACCCTTAAGACAACACAATTGTACTTACTCCTTATCTGAAGTTAGTTTCCCTCCAAAGCAGCCAGTCCTCTTACCCTTTCAAAGCTCTACAGTACATTCCAAAGACCAAACAATTCAGGACAGACTGAACTGTTTGCAGCTGTATGACAAGCCCACAGTCCAGTTCACAGAAGACTGTTCATCTAGAAGAGCCAGAAGCATCAGCAAAAGCACAACTGCTACGTGAACCTCAAGGTTTTCAATGCCTTGCTAGATGAATGCAGCCTCAGTGCCATCAAGCCCTTCAACATATGCCTAATTCAAGCACACAACTTCAACGGGGTAATATATAAAAGGCTTGGCTAAACTCCGTGTCTCTAAAAAGCTGCAGTGCCAATCATAAATCATATCTATAGTCCCCAGAAGATCTAAAGTCACTACCAGTATTGTACCACTCTTCTTCGGATGCAGACATCAATTACAGCACAGCAGCTGGACGCTCTCCTCACTGGAAATCACTCGTGTAGCTTCAGACCAATAAGCTATTATTACTAAATGTGTAGATCTCATCCCTCTGAGAAACAGAGAGTTTCAACCTCGGCCAGCAAATGTTTGCATCAAGCTGAAATCGTTACCTACCACTAAACGCTGTCAAAGGTTTGTGGGGTCTCAGAGGAGTTGGTTTAATTACTTAGCAAGGCAGCTGTTTGGGGAACTACAGCCTCTTAACATCCCACTCCTGGAGGCACACTGTGTAAAGCAGGGCTGCTGCCAAGCTCACATCAAGAGCAGGGAGCACCCTCTCACATGCAGGCAAACATTCACTCTCCACAGCAGGTCACACTTGTGGCTTCGTCCGTGTGTGTCTGCAGGGGTGACAGAAGCCAGTCTGCACCTTCCTGAGGCACGGCTGGACACTGCAGCTTCTGCAGCCCCCACAGGAGGCTGCTGAGGTCACCATATGGGATCATCTCTGTCAAGAAATGACAGCCGTGCTCCCTCCTTGCAGTGAGAGTTGTGGCCAGAGGGATGCCTTACAACAGAACGTCTCATTCCCACATGCATTTTGGAGCAAGAAAAGAAAAGCAATCTTAAAACCTTTTGCTTTTTTAAACTAGGATGGTTTTGTACCTCTATGTCTATCTTCCAGTTACAGTTGTTGCCTGAGCTGACCAGAAAGTTTGTCAAGGATGAAAGGGTTGTAGCATCAACAACCCACAGACTACAGCCTTCAACAGCAGAGATCTGTGCAACAACCAACACACAGCCAGGCACGTAGGCATGCATTCCAGAAATCCCTGCATCCCAGATTAAAGCATGTGCCATTACTGTTCAATATCTTCTTGTCCCTATATACACGTCTGGACAAACACCACCTCCCTGCTGGATTCAGTCGAGAGTTTCTCACATCAGCCCAGTTTTCACAGATCATCTGGAGATGGAGTTAGCTGCTGGTTTTGTGCTTTTCGAAGAGTTTACCCACAGCCTGTCAGTTGTCATCAGCTCCTCAGGTTTGGCTCTACGAGGGCTGGTTAGCAAGAAGGCAGATAACTCTCCAGTGGCAGTAGCTTCAAGAAAGGACAATATGGGGAACAATTCACTTCGAATTATTGAGCAGAACTCTGCAGGATAGATTGTAAAAAAACCCAAACCCCACAACCATACCAACAAGCTGCCAAAACTTGTTGGTATACTACTATAACCTCACTTTTACATTGAGCTGTCTTGACAAAACAGCAAAATTATTTAAAAGAGTATCAAATATATGTTAATTTGCATGTTTCGGTCTAGAAATACGTGCCTCACCCAAGAGTTAACAAGTTGTGGGGAAGGGGAAAGGAAGGCTTCTCACCTTTTTTCCTACATTTCACAGGCTGTCTCCAGTAATGCCAGACCCAGCAGGAAGTCTGAAAGGTTGGTTATGACAGACACTCACACTGGGTGGAAAACAAGGTCCCACAGCAAAAAGCAAGCTCCTGCCTGATGCATGCCAATAAACCAGCCAAAAAGTCAGGGTTGATCCACAGTTGCTGAAGTGATTTGCAAGAATTTTTTTGCCTGGGTGTAAAGTATTTCCCATAGCAAGTCTTCTGTATTTCTTGGTGGCTTCCTACATTGTGAAATACTCTCAGAAATTCAGGGAGATGCTTTTTATTTCAAATCCCAATGCCCTGACTTACTAAACTCAGTGGCAGGGGGACACAGATTATTTAGTTTAGCTCATTTGATATCTGCATTACAACAGCACTTTGGATGAGATAAAGTGGAGGGACCTTTCTCCCACACATCTCAGGAAGATGTGCATGTTTTGCTTTGCAAGTCATCTCGATGTCCCATAAACCCAACCACCACATTCTGCTTTACAGGATCAGTTGTGCTCCCTGTCAAATTACAGCCCCCTGACACCTCCCTGCCTGGGGAGCTCTCTGCTAGCTCTGGTCCCTGGAATCAGCTGTGACATTATCTGGCTCTTTGCAGAGCTCCAGGATTTTTTATTAGTTCCCACAAGCAGGCTGGAAATGTTAATATAAACATGCACACAGCAGCTTAGCAAGCCCTCTAAGACTACAGGGACCATCCTGCTGAAGGCCAGTACAAAACAAAGCAGGTGGGGAAGCTTATAATAAATGGAATTTCAACTGAAAAATCAGACCAAGCCCTCCTGGAGGCACAAGGTGCCAGCACCCACCAGCCACTCATCTCAGCCCTGCCCACAGTCCTTCCCCATACTCAGGAATGGGGTCAGCTCTTCTCTAACCCAAGAGAGACACTGCACATCCCCACGAGGATTCGGCCCACAGTCATAAGATGTGAGATTAATCATGTGTGTTTAGGGATCTATAAGGGGGATGAGAAACATTAGTAACTGCTTCTAAATTAATTGCCGTTATTGTTATTTGATTTGCTAAACTCTCTGGGGCTAGATTTTATTTTAGAAAACTATGAACATATCAGATTAATGAACTTAAAATAAATGGTCTTGATTTATTTATTTCTGCTGTATCTACTCCTCTTTAAGCTTGGCAACTCACTGCATTCTTTCCATCCTGTGAAAGAAAAAGAACAGGGGCTTTGCTTTATTATTATTTTAAAGGGACCTCTACAAAGCTTAGCAGTTCTATGAGTTTAAATCATGACAAAACTATGTTGTGAAGGAGGACAAGTGCAAGGCTGGAGCTGGTTTCCACACTCTGCAGGCGCCAGAGCCCACCAGCAGAGTCACACCACACAGTCCAAGCAAATCAGATCTATTTCCAAATAATTTAGGCATCCAAAGAGTTGAAAGACACCCTACCAGGTTTCAACAGGGCCTATCCCAGTGTGAGCCACAATTCTTGCAGAAAAGTCCTGCCAGCAAGGAAGAAAGTTTAATCTTCTCTAGCCAGATTTTGCTGTTTCTGAATCCTCTGGAAGTTGGGTCAGCATCCTTCCCCCACTCCTAATCCCCTGCCCTCAGCTTTAGCAATGCAGCAATGCCTCTGCCAGCAAACTGAAAAGAAAAGCCCTCACATATATTATGCTGAAGAATATTAATCTTGTGTTCCACAGAATATTAAATGGATTACATCTACAGCCTCCAAGGAGAAAAACGTTGATTTCCTTGTATCTTGTGCTGTTATTCACCCCTATTATAAGTTTTTCCTACCAGCCTGACATCCGTCATGACAATTCCCCATTAATTAGTGCAGAGCTCAACTGACTTGACAGACCAAGCAATGAGAGCAAGAGTGGGACTGTTCCACGGCCACGAGGCAGATCAGAGTGCTGTGGCACTGCTGCTGCACAAGAACACATACAAGGTTCACAACGAAGAATAAAACCAGTTTGGGTTTTTTTCTGATGACTTCCGGGTGGGATCACCCTCGAACATCAACATCTCTTTGTAAAGGTAACAGAATAGAGAAGAAAATTGCTGACATTATTTGAGACACACCCTCAAATGAGCTACAACAAACAGGGAGAGATGGATGTTTCTGGCCTCTAGGGAACCAGGGTGGGGGAGGAACTCAACAAAAGCTTGAGGTACCTGTTCTCACACCCAGAAAGGAGCCCTGACCCAAGGCTGAAGGGGAACGCCACCTCCCAAGCGTGAACCCACCATGCCTGGGTGCTCCCCACCCGTGGGCACTGCACCACCACCAGCACCCCCCTTCCCAAAGACCCTCCTCAGCACGGGAAGTCCAGCCCTGAGCTCCCTCTAGAACCATTCAAACCATTGCAAAGTGCCACCAGCTACTAGAGTTCTACACTTTCTTTGCAAAGGTGTTAATGACTCTAAAAAAGCACAAGACTGGGATAAGCAGCTATAATACCATTTAAATGCTTATGATTAGGAGAAACAGAGAGCCTGCAAGGGCCAGACTCTCAGAGGGTGGCACATCCATTGAAGCTGCAGCTCATGTGAGAGGAGGGTAAATTACTCAGCACGGAGTAAGCGAGATCAAAGCCACTCCAGAAAGATGCAACCCACTGACAGCGATGCAAACTGAGCCCAAGCTTTACTGAATATTTCACAAGCAGGCTGATGAGTTTAAAAGGCCAAATGGGGTGTTCTGATGGTGCTGCACAAAGTAAGGAAGGAAAGGAAACCTCAGGACATGTGTTTTGTTCTAGACATAATACACAACCAAGAACTCAGCTTCGGCTCGATGCATGGAGACATTCGTAGTTTCTGCTGACATCTTGTTGGTCTGTGCAGGGAAAAGAAACACAACTTCTCAGCTGCAATTCCCAGGCTCCATCCTCTTTTTTATAGTTACTAGAGTAATTTCAATTCCACACAATAAACAGCAGAACAGATAAGAAAAGCCTTATCAGATGAAGTAACTTACAGCTTCCCACATGGGTAAGACAGAGAGCTAATGGCTACAGAAGCAGATAAGGATGCTCATAACCTGAAATCAAATCCACGTGTTTCACACCGCCTCAGAAAGCAAAATAAACAGTACAATAAACTCTGCCACGCCACCCTAAATCCTCAGAAAGCATCACCTCATCCCTCCTTGCAGACCCAGCTGGCCCATCACCATCTCTCCTGGTCAGACGGGAGGGGAGATGCTGCAGTTTCGTTGTAAGCCAAATGCAGTGTGGGCTCAGCTGAGCTCTGGTCCACCTTACAGCCCCAAGCTACAGCAATGAAAACAAAGTACTACAAGATCGAGATGCTATTGCAATACTTTCCTTCTCTGAAGACCTGATGTGCTGGAAAGGAATATTCATGATGCAGGGAAACCAACTCAGCTATAAGCTTCCCCATACTGCAAGCGATCTAAATCCAGGATGGACTTTTTGCTCAGGGTAAGACCGAGTACAACGCTACTACAATCCCTTCAGCATCCATCCCGAGCCCAAACTCCAGTGCCATATCTCCACTGCCAGAGATCCAGACTGTTCAGTAATATCCAAACTCGTGGTAAGCTGCCGGCAGTACAGCTGCACCCTGGGTTCCCCATATCACTTAGTCTGAGCCGGAGACACAGAATGTGAACCTCACCACTGAGTCATTCCAACAGCTCTAACCTGTTGGGTATTATCTCTTCATCTGATTCATCTCCTGAAAATTGACGCCTGCAAGTTATTTCCCTTCCCTCATGTCCCAAACATCACTCTGTGTTGGCAAGTATACAAGAAAAGCATTTATCCAAAGGAATTTGCTCATCAAGACTTGCAGACACTAAAACCACAGGTTATCTAATCTTAGGAGAGCATAGTTTAATGGCTACAACCCTGGATGAGAGGCCAAAGGGTTTGACTTCTACTCTGAGCTCTGCCAGGGCTGCATGGCTTATAAGTGAATCTAAGGAAGATGCTTGACCAATCCTCACCTTGACTTCCCCTGCTATAAGACTCTCCTAACATTCCTTTCCTCACAGGGGATCTTATCTATAAAGTCCTCATTAGCATGTGAAAAGAGTTACGGATCTCCGGATGTGTACATAAGGAGAAGTCTGAAGGAGTGGAGAAGCAGCACTGGCCAGGGAGCCTGGGGACACATCCTCTCCAGTGTGCTCAGCACAGTCCACATCTGTGCCCTTTCCCCCTACAGGGAAGGGAAAAAAACATTTCCTTTTTCTTGAGAAGCTCAGAGGAAAGATTAAATTCTATCTCTCTTAAGTCAAGGAAATCATTCAAGATTTTCCCAACAATATCAAGAGACCCCACCACCTCTGGTGAGTCACCTGCAGAGCCACCTCACAGGCAACCCCCACAGAACAGGATAACCCTCCCTGTCCCACCCTCTCTCTGAATGCCACTGAGTGGCAGAACTGGACTGATCAGGAGAAGAACTAGAGGTCTACTCTCAGTGTTCTGCAAAATCTGGATGTGGAGGTAGGGAAAATCCAGACCCAGCACAGATGTTCCCACAGGTGTGACCAGGGCTGCACTCCCAGGGTCTCACTTACAGCACAGCTCCTGATGGGGTCCAGAAAGGGCTTCTTCTGGTGTTAAACAGAAACTCACACTTGGAAAACAACGGAATATCAACAAGCAAGCTAGTATTTCAGCTCTTTTGGGAAGGAAATAGAGTTATCCCATTGGACCTGTTCCCACCTTTCCCAGCTGCCTCAGTTAATCTCGAAGGCAGATCGCACCAACCACACCAGTGCCAGAAACAGCCAAGCACCAGCTGGAACTGCTTCAGTGGAGCAAGACCTCGGTCCCTAAGACTGGTCCACAAACCTCCTGCTTTCTCCCAAGCGGCAAAAGACAGTGCAATAGAGGACAGAGGATATATCTACTCTGGTCTAGCCATAAGGAACGGAAAAGTCTCAGAGGAGCAGCTGGCTCAAGAACTTGAAGAAAAAACAAAGAAGGCTCAGCTCTTTTTAAGAGGAAAATGTCTCATTGTTCCATAATTAATGGAAAGCAGAAGAGGTTTTATGGACTCATTGAGAAACGAGGGTGAGCATTAGAAAGCACTTTTCAGTATTTCATGATCACAAGGTGAGCTGCTTGCATAATACTGACAAAGAACATGAACGCTGATATCACAAGGCAGTTATGAAACTTGGGCTTTAAATACTGAATAACAATAACTCAGTAATTAAGACTCATAAGTAATTTTTCTCTTCTTTTTTTTTCCCCCCTTAACTGCAAAGTAGATGCTGCAACCTCCAGCTGAGGTATGACTGTCCTCTCTGGCAAGGTGCACACATGATGGATGTCCTCTGCTCCCACCACCTCAGAGCACCAGGGACCCATCCCACCCCAGAGCTTCACTGCGAGTCACATCCCTTCTTCAGGCCTCCCCTCCTTCAGGGGAGGCTTCAAGTTCACAGCAAGGGACGGGCTGTGAACCTGTGAGGAGCAGGAGGATGAGGGAATAAACCTGAATAACTGCATTCTGCCAGTGTACTGCTAAACCCCCAACGAGCTCTTCAGTCCTCCTCATGATGTTTTTCGAGACAAGCACACATTCTTGTGAATTACTCCAGTGTGACCAGGACACACAGTCCCCTGAACAAGACACACAATATAGAGCAGCAAAATGTCATGAAAATCAAGGGCAAATGAACACATAAGGCAGTCCCTCCCCCTAACACCACTTCTATTTTTAGGCAGCCATATTAGCTTGGAGCAGTTTTAATGAGCAAAGCTTTTGCATCTTCTCTCGAGGACATTTCCTCTGTGCAGGCAATTTGCTTTACACCAGCAGCACGGCAGAGGTCACGACAACAGGCAAAAAAACCCCAGGGTTTATTGTGAAAGGGCCTTGAGAAATCAAGTTCAGCTCTGAACTTATGCCCTTTCTCACTGGACAACCACACTGCTCCATTTTTGGGGGGTATGGTCTGCCCACCTGCAAGACGTCCCTCCAGTTCAATCACATGATAAACCTTAGCCTGTGCAAGAAGCACTATGAGAGCTCCTGAGAGCTCCCGCAGCAGCAGGAGCACTGCGCTAAAGCGGGAACTTGATAAAGACTAGAGTGATCGTTATCAAACGAGCAAGACAAAACGCAGATGTGGTCAAGATCTGGGTCCCACTGCACTGGCAGTTTCTCTTCAGGAAGTGACATTCCTCCATCCCTCAGAGAGAACTACTCCTAAGGTACTACACACAATTTTCTGCAATGCAACCAACTCATACATTCAGGGTCCTTTGGTTGCCTTAGACTGCCCTGATAGGAACACCCAAGTGCAAAGCTCTCTTCCTTCAGGTCCATTCCTTCTCATCCCCTCATGCCTCAACCTTCCTCCACAGCCCTTCACCACCACCCTCCTGTCTCCTTGTGCCCACACTGGTGCTGCCTAAGGCAGCAAGATCCTGTATGGACACTAGTCCTGTCTGGACTGCCAACGGGCAAAGTCCAGAGGGCAAAAAACACCTTGGAACAGGTGGCAGAAGAGAGGGATGGTAGAGGTAAGGCAGCTTCTCACCTGGAAAATGAAAGCATGGCACAAGCAGCTGAGGGATCTCTGTTTTATCACTCAGGGAAGAAGGCAGGCAAGGCCTCAAACATTTATCTCCATTTTTTCTTCCGAATTTTCAATAAGCTACTTGGAGACTTTTATTTGCCCTTTGGATTATGATCTTTCAGGAAGGCCTTTTTCCATGCTTCTCTACAATTATGAGATCTAGGGAAAAATACTCCACTTTCAAGTTAACTTTGTGTGTCAGCTCTTCACAGAATTTCTGGACTACAGACAAAATCATGAGGCTTTCATCAATCGAGAAACCCCTTCCTGAGCACAGGAGCTGGTCACTTCTTGGTGAGCTCCTGCCCCTGGTCACAAGCACCTTCACACTAGGCTCTCACTTTCTTCTGTGGATTGTGAAATCTCATTTATTGAGGAAAAGCATTCGTTCAGTAAGAGGAAGCATTTAAGACAGCTAGTAGATGATTAACAAGCGAGTGCTCAAGTCAATTGCTGCAGGAGTACCTCGAGTTCCTTAAGGCCATAAAAAACTTCTCACACGTCAGAGGCGAGGAGTTTGTGGGGACGCTGTGCCTGGCCAAGCCCTCACCACACGGGACCACAGGGCCACAGACTGCAGCTCTGCACCTCCCTCCCCCAGGCTCCCAGCTGCACATCTCCAGCCCAGGGCTCCGCATCACTGGCGGTCCAGGAACCCTCCCGGAGTTATTTTATTTCCACCTTCCCACTCTCCCATCAGCTAGGTGATGTCCCCAAGACCTCGCTCACCATGTTCTGCCGAGGTGGCCACAGCTTCCCATGCCCTCTGCACAGCTGAGTGCCCACTCACCCACCTCCCTCCCTCTCTCCCACCAGCAGGCACTTGTCCTCTGGCCAGCTGAGCCATCTGGCAGGAAGGAAAAGTTATCAGGGCCCCCGCCCTCGGGCAACATCATGTCAAGGCAGCGCTGGGGAGGAGAGGTACACAGTATTGTGTGGCTATTTTAAACCAAGGCTGAAGAAGTAGCATTTCATGCCAGAGTCACCCAGAGCCAAATAAAGGTGCTTCATCGACCTTAAGTATCAGTTACTTCTAGGCAATAGTATCCTGAGCACCGTTCCTCATCCTGGCTTTTACAGTGCACCGTGAAGAAGTTACAGGGATTTGGCACTTTCTCCTTAACAGGCCATCATTAACAAGTGACTCATATTATATTGCAGAGTGAGTCATCCTGGCAGAGGTCATAAGCGTAAGTGACAACTAGTCTTCAATTTCCTTCAAGTTGAATTAAAGGTGCATTGTTATGCTAATTTTACATCTGTTCCATCCTATCTTTCCTTCCACTGTCTCCAGAGCAACCTGGAATTTCAGCTCATGGTCCAAACTACCTCTGGAAGAGCTCTTTCCCCATGGTGTTGTTACAGGTTGCCACTAAACACGGAGATGCCCGTGGAAAGCCTTCTGGAGGGCAAGTAGTAGCTAAAGCATCTCTCCATCCATCCATCCCTCCTCCCATTGCTGCTCCACAAGGACAACAACGAGCTGCTGCCCCTGCCATCTTCCTGCTCTGTCCATGCTTTATTGTGTAGCAAATGCTCAGGTATCTGGGGCTTGCCCAGAGCTCAAACACAACCATCTTCAGGCTGCCACATCACATCCCTGGCTCCAAGAGCAGGGGCAAAGCTCAACAAGCAAAAATCACTTCAAACTATGCCCAACATCATATGAATATTGAAGAAATTATTACATGGCTGGTGTAAAAAAGGGCATTTTCAGCCATTTTCCATTTTCTAGCCACGCAGCCCCATATTTCAGCCTCTCCTCTTCACTCACCCCCCACAGAATGTGCCCATCACAGGTCCCCAACCAGTGGACCAGGTGCAGACAGCATCCTTGTCAGGGCAGGGCACAGTCACGGCAGGACACTTGGCTCAAAGAACACGGTTTTGCCCATTAGAAAACACGGCCATTAGCAGCCTGGTCACCAGTGGAGCACTTGTTTACATTTACAGCAGTCAAACACAGTCACACTGGCTGCAAGGATCACTTTGGAGAGCATTTGTAAACTGCTCTCACTACTGGAATCCCATTTAGCTATTATAGCCTCTTCAGCCATACTAACACACCGATCCCCACAGAATAGCAATGGGAAGAGCAGAGTCATCACACTGTTTACTGAAGCTAATCAATAGATAAAGGCTGAAGATTTATTGCACTGAAGACAGCCTGTCTGCATGGCCAGAAAATGCATTTAAAGTCCTTTTCATTTCGTTGCTTTGGCCTCTGGTTCTTCTCCAAAACATTTGCCTTGCACACTCATCTTTCTTTTCTCCCCAAATGGTGGCACCTGCAGACACACGAGAGAAGCCCCTTCCCCAAACACCTACCACGAGTACTCAGTGGGAGCATAAAACACAAACCCCACAGGTTTAAGGGCGCTGCACCTTCCTTTCCAGCCACGTTTCATGGCTGTTTTGGCAGCTCCCATCTGAGTGAGTAGCCTGGAGAATTCTGGCCTGCGTTTTGAAAGAGGTCTGTGTGCCAGGTACAGGGACACAAGCTGTGCTGCTCATAGCCACACCCTGCTGTCCTGTTCCGCTCAAGAGGGAACAGTTAGAACCATGCTTATTTTTATATATATTTATACACATTATTTATATATCTATAAATACGAGAACTTTGTAAGTGCCCTGCAAAGCCCACAGCATATCTGACTTGCTGTGTTTTGGGGGTGACCACCCACAATGCAGAGATAGCACCAGAGTTTCACAACTAGTGAGCCCCAGCTGGGGAGGTACACTGAGCTGCACCATCAAAGCGCATTCTCTGGTTTCATCCTGGCTCATGTTTTGGAGAGCAGTAGCGTGGAAGGCAACAGCCATCAGGCTTAGTGCTCTTGAAGCACCAATGTTAATTAAAACAATCACCATCTGGCAAGTGGCCACAATTGTTTTGGTCACTGTGTCAGCTATATGGCCTCAGTGTAATAGAAACATAGAATGGTTTGGGTTGGAAGAGGTCTTTAACCTCATCCCCCACCATGGGCAGGGATGCCACCCACTAGACCAGGTTGCTCCAAGCCCCATCCAACCTGGCCTTGAACACTTTCAGGCATAAATCATTGGCCACTTCTCTGGGCAACCTGTTCCAGTGCCTCACTACTCCCTCAATACAGCTAAGAAAGACTGCATTGAGGTAGGGAGGAGATCTGTGCCTTCACTTTTGCAAGTTTATCTCAAAATCACACTAAGCTTTTATGCTTTTGTATGGAAAAAAAAGGAAGAGGCAAATATATTCTGATTTACAGGGAGATTTCTATTGTTGCCTGGACATCAAACAGCACCCAATTAGTCCTGCAAGGATCTGACCCACAAATTATGAAAATAAATGCCTCTGAAGCTTTGATCTCATGTATTTCTATAGCATGCTACAGCAGTTATTAGACACATTTTATTAGGCTCAAGCTGTGCGATCTTTTCCTCAGCAAAGGCTCTACCACCTCCAATGCATCCTAAAGTCACCATCCAGCGGATTAAGGGCATGATCCCAAACAGTCACTTCTGTCATGCACTAAACACATGACTCAGCTGGCAGAAGGCTTTTTCCTGCTGAGTTTCAAAATTAGGAGAAAAGGGAATTTTTAAAAGGAAGGGGAGGGGAAACTGTCAGCCACATAAATTTTTTACTTTTTTTGTTAGCTTATAAAGGAATATGCGTGTGAGGCAATATCCCTGGCTTTTAAAGAGCGCTGCTTTGAAAACAATTTACTGTTCTGAAAGCAACACTCTTCTGCACCCTGAAATGCCACTGCTCGAGGGAACAAGCAAAAACTGTAACAAAAGGTTCTGTGCACTCTGAAGCTGAAAACCACACGTGCACTCAGGGAAGCAGAAACGCCCACCCTCGCTGCAGCAGGAGCGCTCAGAACCGAGAGGATGTTGAACTTGCGTTGCTCAGGCTTTGCTCAGAGGAGCAGCTCGCTGCTCACAGCTGCACAAACCAGGCAGGGACCACGCCTGCCAGAGGGTAGGGCTGTTTTCACCCCAGTGCATCCATAGGAAGGATGGGACCGTGTCACCCATCCAGGCGCCACTGACTGGCAGAGGATGGTGTTTCCATGAAGCCATCAACATCTGACAGCGCTCCTGCAGCAGAGCAAAGGGAACACCTTCTGCTGGTCAGGGTAACTCAGCTTCTGAGTGCAGGGCAGGACACACTACTGGCTCCCCCCGCATGGAAGCGGGAGCTGGGATCCAATCTGGCCACTCCAGTGCTGCCTGCCTGATTGCCATCATTTACAACCAACACACAGCCTTGGACTTCTGGCAAGCGCTGCAGCAAATTAACATGGAAAAGCGACATTCTGGATCAAAGGGAAAGGTCTTCTGATTGGCCATTACAAAATAAAAATCAGGCGTGCAGAGAGAGAGAACTGAGTGCCAACTAAACTTCTTATCAGTGTTTTCCAACCTTGGTGGCTTTTCCTCTCCTTTCACTAACGAGCCATTGCAGGAGCTCCCCAGGGCTGGGGGCCTACGTGCTGGGCATCCTCATCCTGCTGCAGGAAGGGGATGCTCAGCCCCTCACAGGGCTCATCTAGAAACAACCATGGAGGAGGAATGCAGGGAGAGGGGGAGTATCCGTCTTCCAAGGACCATGTTCCTTAGCCAACACTGCTTTAGAAATCATGAACAATTTACATGGAAAACATCAAATCCCACGTAAATTGTTTTCCTGAGCCCAGAGCAGGCTGGCCATCAGTTTCAATGTACAGCCACAGGTCAAAGTGACAAAATGGCACAGGAGGAAGGGACTGGGGAGAAGGAAATTAAAGCTACTGGCTTTCTAAGTGGGAAACACAACCTCTCACTAAATGGATCTATCAATGACTTAGGCTAGGGAGTTTTGACCTGCACCCTGCTTTAATGGCTGTGTGAAAGGTAACAGAGAAAGCACCTGAGCATCATCAAATGGAAACCTCATGTGACAGAGCCTCTACACCTGCAGAGCAGTCAGGGCCAAAAAGGCCACCAGCAGGGACAAAGAATCACAGAATCACCAGGTTGGAAGAGACCTCCAAGATCACCAAGCCCAACCCATGCCCTAACACTGCCTCAATTAAACCATGGCACTGAGTGTCACATTCAATCTTTTTTTAAACACATCCAGAGATGGTGACTCCACCATCTCCCTGGGCAGACGATTCCAGTACTTTATCACTCCTTCAGTAAAAAACTTCTTCCTAACGTCCAACCTAAATTTGCCTTGGCACAGCTTGAGACTCATGTTCTGTCAGTTGTTGCCTGGAAAAAGAGACCAACCCCCACCCGACCAACCCCCCCGAGAGTGATAAGGATCAGCCAAAGTCCTGGGAGAGGGAATGCGGGTCTGCCTTTCACTCCTGGAGGCTCCCGGTCTCTTCTGCAGCTGGCAGCAAGGGAAAACAGCACGTGTGCTCCCCTGGCAGCCCAGAGCAAGCAGCTGCCTTCAGGCGCTAGGTCCTGAACCCTCAACACCATCCTCCACAGCCCAAGGCACAACAGTTTTTGCCAATGCTGTTTCTCCACACCATGCACCCTTTTGCCTGTTGGTAGGTTTTTTTTAACTAGTGGAAGCACAGGAAATCTAGCAGGCTTCTCCCCCTTTACATACGAGGCGTGAAGAAATGAGACAGGGATCAATACCCCGTCCTTGGTCTGCAGGTCAGAGTCACAGAACTCCCACTGGCATCTATAATTACCCTTGCAAAGGGTAAGGGTGCATTAGAAGGAGTCAGGCAAGGGTTTGCAGGGAGCAGCTCAGAGCCTGAGCCCAGGAGGTGATCGCAGCTTTCGCCTGACCTGGCCTCACATGAATGATGCTTTCCAAGGACACCTTTTCCACAGCTGGGTGATTCATCCATGGGGATTTACATACAGATCAAATGGAAACTGTTTCTTCCCTCACCCCATACAAACCATACCACTACATCTACAAGCCTGGCAGATAAAAACTACCTTCCCATACCAAGGTTAAAAACCTCCTCTAACTCCTCCTTGTCACATGGATCAAAACCAGACCCTTTATTTTAAATATGCACACCAATCAAATGCTCTTTGTTGCTTCAAAGCTTGATTCAACAAAGCGCTGGTGCTCAAACTTCAGCCTGCTCAAGCATATATTTTACCATAAATTCACTCCAAATTATTAATTTTTATGGCTGCCCAGCAAAGGAACACTAACGAGAACAGAGAACTCTCCACGCCTTCAAAAACACCATACACTGCTGTGCTGTGGAAGAACTGCAAAGATGAGGAAGAGTAACCAGTGCTGAAGAGTAACTGCAGAAGGGCAGCAGCTGGGCTGCACAACTCCAAAAGGCAGAGAAAGGAATACAATCATCCCCAAAGAAAGATTTGACAGAAGACAGACCCTTTTCTGTTGTAACTTTCGTAAGCACACACAAGAATATGCATAGGTGCATAGAGGATACATGCTTGCACCAATGGCTCAAGGAATGGAGTTGGACATTACCATCCCTTTGGGATGATTTAAATTAGAGGAAAGATTTAGATCAGATGTTAGGAATAAATTATTTTCTCAGAGGGCAGCAAGGCACTGCAACACAAAACCCAGAGAAGCTGTGGCTGCCCCATCCCTGGAATTGTTCAAGGACAGGTTGGACTGGGCTCGGAGCAACCTGGTCAAGGGGAAGGTGTCCCTGCCCATGGCAGGGGTTTTGGAACAGATAAGCTTTGAGGTCCCTTCAAGTCCAAACCATTCTGTGATTCAGAGACCAGTATTCTCCTGCCAAGTTTTATGATTTAGAACTCAAAAGGCTCCAAAACAGACAAAGTACACGGATACTGTCATGGTCCATATCTTACACATGCACTGAATGACACTGGAAGACGACAGATTAAGTCCCTGATGGAATACTCTTGATAGTGTCTTTCCTCAGGAACTGTGAATATATATATCTATTCGTTGAACATCTGCCCCCAATTTTGCATGGTAGCATTATCACGTAAAACACAGCAAAATAAGCTTCTCAAGTCTTGTTTTTAATCTCCAGAAGTCATCTCTAATCAAGTTTGTTCCTCTTTCTATTTAGGAAGGTGACCTTTACAAAAGCTGCCCAAATTCTGTTGAGCTGCAGAGTTTTTTTTTAAAGGTGCTTGGAAGAAGAAACCTAAAATAATGCTGCCAGGGTAGTGCTCCTGAGTGGCGGCTTGCAGTGCTTATCCCCCATTAGATCTTCTCCTAAATCTTTAATGATGCTGAAATATGCCATAAACTGACAAAGTTCTAGAAACAGGACAATGCCAGCATGTTTGAATTTTGTGGGTTTTTAACATGCCAGCTTTTATCTTCATTGACAGTGATCAACTAATGCAACAAACGGCCACTGAAACTTCACTTCTGTACAAAGCAAAGCTAAAGGAAGAGTAGTGACATTTTTGGGTTTCATCCAATTCTTCCCAGCAACAGCTAATACTCACCGGCTCCTTAAATTCTGTGCTGTCTCCTCTCCAAGCCTGAGCATTAAAGGCCAGGCTTTTCCAAAACAACAAACGATTTTAGGATACAGTTTCCAGAGAATGCACGGTCAGCACTTCACTAAAGTAAATAACAAAAGCTTGGGTTTTGTTAATGAGTTTAAAACAAAAGCAACGTCCAGGTATATGAAGAAAACAATTGCTTCTTCCCCAAAAAGGCTCTTTTTAGACTCCCTGCCTTGCAGGAAACCCTCAGCCAAGCTGTACATCCCAGGTGAGCCTGGTGACCTACGCTCAGGGTGAGCCCCTGCCCGGGCGACAAGGAGCAGCTGTGAGCCGGGGGGATTGCTGGCCCCAAGCCCGTCCCAACCCAGGGGTTATCAGCTCCCTGGAAAAGGTTTTCCTCCCTGAGATCTTTTACAACCTCCCACACACCTCGCAAAGCAATTCAAATGAATCCAGCTGTGGCAGCTACTGCAGAAGAGCCCACTGCCACCGCTGGTACATCAGCCAGAGGCCCAGCCCTGCAGATGGATGCAGCAGAGGAAAAGCTATTGACCTGAATATTTGAGAAGGATCAAGGCCACTGCCTTCAGCAGGAGATGACAGGCTCTTGCATTTTCTGAGACAAAAAAACAAGCAGGGGAAAAAACACCAAACCCAGCCCCATCTTTCTGCTCTCTCCTGTTGGGATCAACTGTGCATTTACCACCAGAGACCACGACCCACTGCATCCCTCCTCATGCTCATTCTCATTTTATTGCAAAAATCTGCTTCTCCAACATGCCTGTCAACAGCCTGTGTGAATCGCCATGTTAATCATTATTCTGCTAATAACACTGCCAGGTCATCCGGCTATTAAACATGCTGAGTGGACTAGCAAAAATATCTCCTTGCCCACACAAAAGAACATTATAATGTAGTTTATCTTATCCCGTTGTCACTGTAATATGCAGCGCTACCTGTTCGATGGCCTCGTCGTTTTAAATTACAGTTTTCTGCAACATTAACAATCCTCATTACCAGCACCACCAGTGGAAGATCACTGGTTTAAGAATCCTTCCTATCCTGCCACGATCAGCCCTCTGCACCCACAAGGGCACTCCTGGGTACCACAGCAGGGAGCACGGTGCCCAGTGATGGATAGAAACATGTCACAGAGAAGGCAGGAGCCAGCCCCAAGTGCGCTTACTCGGTGCAGCAGGCCGTGCATTTTAATCAGAATTCAGTGCTTTGTTCCTGGCCCAGACACCAGCACGTCAAGCAGATGCACTGCTGTGGTGGAGCCTGACTGTGCGGCCAAAATAAACTCTACCGTGTGGCAAAAACAGGAGCTCCTGCCACCTCCTATATCACCTTCCAGCCTCGATCTACAAATCCCACCCCGTAAGCCTGTGGGCAGTGGCAAACTGAAATGAATGCTGGTGTGCAGGGTTCTGCTTGTGCCATGCTCGGCCTTCAACAGCACACTGCCATCCTGCAAACCCACCTCCCTTCCTTGGGACAGGAGGAGGGGTGCCAAAGCAAAGGACGAAGCAAACTGGCAGTCAAAGGTCCACCTTTCTTACACACATTTGCCTGTGGTTCATAAGCCCCAGCCTCCTGGAACATTTCAGTGAGTCAAACTGGGAGATAAGCATCCTGAGCGCTTCCTTTCCCCGCTGCTGGGAACAAATCATCCCCTCAGCCAGGTTTTTGAGTCACTACCTGTTCCCAGCATTTCACAGAGTCACCCCTCACCCCTTTAAACAAACAAGCAGCACAAGAGCAACATCTCCTCCACCCAGGACTCGTCTACAAACCCGCAGCAATGTGACACTTCTTTTCTAATACATAAAAATTTTGCAAGGCTTGGGGAATTACTCCTCCCTGCCATGTTTTGCGCTCAGGCAGCAAATTTACTATTGATTTCTGATTCAGACCCCATGGAATGATTCACGCTTCGTGCCCTATCTGCTGAATTTACGACCTTTAACAATTATTCTAAGTGCTAGAGGAGCTTAGTTTAGAAGAAGATCTATTCCTTGGCAAATTAAGCTCCTATTCTTGTCTCGCTTGCAAACCGCCACATCTCTCATCATTTACAGGAAAGTGCCATAGCAGGTCTTTCCCCTGAGAGGGGGGCAGAGGTCCGAGTGGCAGCAGCCCCGGGCTGGCAGAGTGGCCACCACTGGGCAGGGGAGCAGGGCTTTGCTGTCCCACGCCGCTGTCGGTCAGGGTTTCAGGTCCCCTTGTCTCCGGTTACCCTGAAATGCCAGCACTGCTCTGCTCACCGACCAGGCGCTGCCGCTGGGTCTCGCGGGGAGGGAGGGAATATACATTTCCTCCTAAAGCGAAAACAAAACCCTGACTCTATCTGGTGTGCATTGCTATTAAAAAGCCACAAACAGAAAAAAAAAAACCCCAAACCTAAGCACGTGTGGATTCCGTTTCAAAAGGAAATGGTACCCTAGTTCAAATACACTTCCCAACACAGATGTTAAACAAAAAATTAAAATGAAAAAAAACTGAGGGTGGGGAAGGGGGAGAGGGCCCCCTCCCCCCCAATTATACTGTTCTCCTGGATTAACTCTACCGGCTTCAGCAACCCTTCTCCCAAGGCACCTTCCACATAAGAGGGGAAACCAGCTCCAGGTCTGTTTTTAAGGCAGATGGTTCCCCCATTCCAATCTCATGTACACTGTGTATTGCTGAGCAATCATTTACACTATTAATCAACCAGAAACTCACGAGGAAGAAAGTAGGGCAAGTGAATAAAGATAGACTTCTCCTTTCTTTCTTCCTTGCACTGAAGCAAATAATATTTCTAAAAATACACTTGTTCAAATCTTCAGCGGATTCTGCTTAATTTTATTTATTTGTCTATGCCAGCGGGTTGCGAGGAGCAGCCTGGCTGCTGCCTCCCGCATAAATGCTGTTTCTCTCAGTGACTCCCCATGCTCGTTCCCAACGAGCTGTTCTTACGGCCAGAAAGATGGAGAAAGGGGGAAAAGGAAGAAAGTTACAGGAAAAATGGACCAGGGGGGACATCAGGCCACAGCCCACGCCGAGGCTGACACCTCTGACGAGCCTGACATTTCAAGGGTACATGCCGGGCTTCATTTTCCAGGGGGGTGAGGAGGAGGCAGCGCGCAGGGACACAGCGGGAGAGGGATGGAGAGCGGCTGCGGGGCCGGGGCGCGGAAAGCGGGGTCTGGGGGCGCAGCCCCGCACCCCG
>WEIT01015113.1:401666-416774 GCA_013389985.1 Dryoscopus gambensis | reverse complement strand
CTACAGAACAGACTTTACAAGTGTTTTCAGCTTCCCACTCATCATGAATGCCCAAAGCAGAAGTGAGTCAGAAAACAACTGGAGGTACTTAAAGCAACTCAAAGTAATTGTCTGAGTAGTGCTTAAAGTGTGAGGGTTTGAGTAGGAAGACGGGGTTTGAGCCAACTGCTGTTGCCTTTCTGGGGAGGCTTCGCTCAGAGGTGTTTACTTCCTCATGCCTTCATGGAGATGTGGCAGTCTATGAAAGCACTCCTCCTGGAATTAGATGAAAATGGTTTAAAAGAAAAAAAAAAACAAGGAGGGGGATGTTCTAGGTCCTGTCACAACAAGGAAAAGCTTAAAAAAGCTCACCCAAATATTCATGAAAGGTAAGACATGCTTATGCTTAGGAAATGGATGAAGAATATCAAGGTATGGGCTTTCTGATTTGCTGAAAGAGAAAATCATTACCAGAGCATCCAAAAATACCACTTCACCATCTCAGAGACGAGGCGCTTGAGTGTGGATTTATATATGGAAGGCCTTCTGCCGCAGGGATGTGGATGGAGGCTGGCTTCAGGCCCAGGAGGTCCTGCAGAGTTTACATACACTGATTTATACATCTTTACCCATGGGAGGCAAACCCAGGAGGAAGGGACAAGGGGTCCTCCTGGCTGTGCAGCATCCCGCTGGTCAGTAGAAACTGGGAATGAAGGAGCATCCAGGATAGGAAAAGCATAGTCACACTTCGTTGAGCACAAGGCTATATAGATCAAAAGAAAACGGATACATTTACACAAGCTGATGACTTTAGTGTGAACACGTGATTTCTGAATAACTACCAAAACACCAGGCAGGAAACTGTGTGGTTTTGAAAGTATCTGTTGGGGGCGTTCTACATGTTCAGTGGAGTGACTCCATGTTCAGTTAGGAAAGCAGAAAAGAGTGGGCTGATCCTCGGAGCAGGGGGAAACCCTGCCCACATGTGAGCCTGCAGTCTGGGCTCTCATGAGTAGGTTACTACAAGGGAACCATCAGCTGGAAATAGACAGGACACTCAGGAGAACCTTGGTAAGAAAATTACATCAACCCCAAACAACGAAGATATGATGGAGACCCAGTTCCCCTGTGCACCAGTGCTGAGTAGGAAGGATAAGCCAGAAAATTTCCTTTGGAATTCTGTCCCCTACAGGCTCAAAGCAGCCAGAGTATTAGAGAGACTTTAAAAAGTGTCATTATATATTTAATTAATTCAGAAATTTGTGTTTCTCAGTGTGTGGCTCCTAGCACAAGCAGTACTGCAGCCTGCACACAGGTTGCCAAGACCTTTGACACCTCCAAGAGTTACAAGACTCTCAAAAGCACATGGAGATGACTGGGAAGAGACACACCACAGATGACACCAATTGGAGACTGACTTCTTGGACATGGCTGCTGTCTGAGGCTGTCAGCCGTGTCCTGTCTGGTGCTCCAGCCATGCTGAGACATCTACAAATACCAAACACAATGTTTGTCCATGCACTGTTCTGTTACTGGTGCTTTTCTAACCCAACCTCTGCCAAGGAGTCAGCTGAAAGTCTTGGGGCAGTGGCAAAGGCAGGAGGTGTTTTTGTGCCCTTGGATACTGGAAGAATTCCAACCTGTCCTGACAGTAAAAATCCTCCTCCCTGGTGCCCATCAAGGGGCTGTAAAAATGAGCCAGTGCTTCAGCCCACTTTCAAGTCCTACTTGACCAAAGCTGATTGTGGTGAGTCGTGTCCTGTTGTCCCCTTCCACCACATGCTTGGACAGAGGGGGTAAAGCCATTCTGTACCATACCATCTCACCAAAATGCAGAGGGGAGGTGCTGACAGCCCCACAGGGGACCTCTCTGCTGAATTCCTCTGAACTATTTAGTTACTAAAGAAGGTTTCAGTGCTTCACACAACATCTTAAGAAGCAAGTTAGCCATATCCTGACAGAAAATCCACTCTCCTCCACACAGGCAGGTGGTGGGTTTAGCCCTTTGTGAGCTCTCAGAAGCACCAGATGATATGCACAGCAAAGTCTGAGTCTTGCATTTGCGGTAGCTGACACACGCTGTTTGCTGGAAGAGAATTAGCCTTTTCCTCTGCAAAACTGAGCATTAAGAGCTAGTCCAGCTGCTAGTAAATGGCACTTAGGCTGCTAAAAAGCCCAGGTTGCTTGTGAAAAATAGGACTTGAGCTCCTGAAACACGCAGGCCCCCTCTTTCAGCCTGGTTTTTCTTTACTTTTCAGTCTCTAACTTGATCTAGTGTTAGAGCTGAGATGCAGCTGGCTTGGGATTAGCCATTAAAATAATGAAAAAACCTGTAAGACAACTGTAAAACAACAATTTCTTCCAGGCATGCAAAACAGTTGTGTTTGCCCTTACAGAATTGCCTGTGTTTTGTTTCAGGTCCTGGCTTTGTAGATAAAGGAATGTGAGAACGTAACGAGCACATCAGCCTTCTACTGAGTTCAGATTAAGCACAGCAAAACCACCAACGCAGCAGCTATTTAGTCAGAAAGAAAGAAACATATGGGGTCAAAGTGACATTATCTCACATGGCACTGAATGGAAACGTCCCTTCAGTTTATCACAAGATGCTGGGCACCTGCTAACCCCCACCCCGGGTGAGCGGATGTGCCACAGCAGAAAACTAGAAAAAATTCTGTGTGCCAGTAAATACTCTGCTAAATTCTCTTTGCAGAGGCTGATATAAACAAAAGTTACAATGAACAAAAGGGAAGTGCACAAGCCCGCTTGGCAAGGGTGGGTCTTCCAAACAACATGTCTGAAGTGTTTCTGCAGAGACATTTTGCTTGATTTTTGTCCCGACTCTCACAACATTCAGCACTTTTGCAGGTCTTGGAACCACATGTCCATATATGACTTTTAGCTCGTATTTTAAAAGAAACAGCTGGAAGTCATAGCCTTAGGACAGCAATAGACTGTGATCCCTGGGAGAGTTTAAGAAACCGAAGTTAAGTTCAGGTGACCTGAGGGTGGAGGTGCTGTGATTGGTGAGGTCCCAGGTCAAAGAGACCATCCATCCAGCATGAGGAGGGCTCTCCAACCCCTCAGCTCCACTCCAGCCTTGCTGTAGCCTTGCCAGAAGTAAAATATTGGAATTGTGGGTGACAGCTTAGATTACACATTGTTAGAAACAGCCAGGATAATCTGCTGCCAGCTCCCTAAAAGGAAATCTTTAGCTAACAAATATGCTTCAGCCTTTTGAGCTGGCAGATAACGATGGAACAGGGGATAAAACATAGCTGGATACCAGGGAAGTGGTGCTGTGCAGGGCCGCGTGTCACATGGCCAGAGGAAACAGTGTGGAGCAGGAGAGCTGCTCCTGGAGCAGCTTGGCCAGGAAGAGGAAGAGGACGGTGGAGAGTCAGGTTTTTGGGTGTTGCAGTGTGCCACACTGCAGCCCGGGCACCATGGCTGTGCCAGTGCCCTGCTCTCAGGGACAGCCAGCACAGCTTGGTGGGCTTTGTGCTCCTCTTCAGGGGCTCCATCATGGCCATACGTCATCTCCATGTCCCTCCTGTGGCACTACAGCACATGGTTTTGCGATACAGATCCAACAGTGGGTCAAAGAAAAGCATCAGCTTCCTTGTTTATGGAAAAAGCCTGCATGAGCCATCCCTGCCCTTCTCAAGGGCAAACCGCATCTCCATGAGTTCCAGTCAGCTCTGTCCCATATAAGGCTGTGAGATCTCCAGACCAGGGAAGTGCTGAGATTTTAGGTCCCTTGGCATCCCAGGATCCTAGGAAGGTGTCTCGTGGTGCTGCAATGCAAATGCATCACCGTGTTGCTGCTGCAGCTGCCATCGCCGCCAGTAGCACAGGACAGGCAGTACTGGGTCTGTTCTGAGGGTAGGAACCTTGTGGACGCGGATTTTGCTCCTGCTGAGAAAGTCTCTGGAACAGCATGTCTCAGCTCATGGAGACTTCTCCTGCTGAGACATTTTGAATAAATTCTGCGTAAACCTTTCTGGTATGGTAGAAATAATAATAACGAAGTGGCAAGACACAGAAAGTGTACACACAGCGGAAACCAAATTTGGAATGATTTAGGTGATTCAGGCTTTTTTGGGGCAATAAGCAGCTAGTACAGCTCACCACATGCTCGCACAACCCAAGAGCTTGAAGCCAGCTTGAATGAATGATTCATTATTCCGCACACGCTCCGGCTCCTCCGCCACTCCAGCCTGTACCCAGCTGGATCTCAGGAGAAATTCCTAGAGTGTGTAATTGTGTATAATGTGATCATCCTGCAGCAGGAAATAGGTTTGTAAGCATTCTTAGCCAGTACAATCGATGTCGTACAGATACGGTCTGCAAGGAAACAAAGTGGAGATACATATTGCAGCGAGCCACTGGAGAGCCAACGCAGCCTTCTGGGAAGGACATGTTAGGCAGGGAATGTATTTAAGCCCAAACAGTCACGGTACACGCAGTACTTCATTTTAAAATGTCTCAGCGTGTCCGTGCTCAGAGCGAGGGGGGAGATGCTGACCTGCGAGCCCCCAGCAGCAAGGCCAGATGTGGGGGACACCCCTTCGAGAGAGGCAGGACCGGGCTGGAGGAGGTGGAGCAGGGAGCCCGGCGGGGTTATGTGGTGTAGCTGCCACCTCGTCCCGCAGCTCGGCTGTGGCCGTACGGACCTGCAGGGACCGGGCACAGCGGGGTGAGGGCTCGCAGGCTCCCAGCAAAGCTGGCACCCCCTCCCCAGGGGAGCGCAGGCTGAGCCCGCAGCACCCTCTAGAGGAACGCGGCCACCCAGCCCTCGGCTTCAGGGAGGGTTTGGATCCACTGGAAAGCATCTCTCCAGCAATGCTTTTTTTTCCTTAGGGGGCTTTAACCCATTGCTGTGCACCAGCAGAATACCGGGCCCCAGCACTGCTGAGCCCGAGCAGCACCAGGCTTCCAGGTGGTCCTTCCTGGTGCTGGAGAGGATGGAGATGAGCAGTGCTGCAGGCAAGGGCTGGAATGGAGAGGGCGAGGTGGATCAGAGGCTCCCCAGCAAACTGGGAAGCAGCACCCAGAGGAAATCCTCCAAGCTCCTGCCTTGCAGGGCTCCAGGTGTGTCCCCAGCTGCAGCCGGCATTGTCTTGGCGGCAGGTTTAACCCAAAGGGGAAGTGCAGGTGTGGAGATGAACATGTCACTCACAACATGTGGTCCCTGTAAGATGCAGCTCAGTTTGGGCCAGGAGCCCGAGCTGTAGGCACAGCATCCCTCAGCCATGGGCTCTGCATCCCCACACACAGCTGGACAGAGCAGCCGTGTCAGGTCAGGAAGAGTGAGGTGGATTGTTACCCAAGAGTGACCTGTCAGTGAAAACTGTGGATTGGGTGGATTGTTACCTAAAAGTGACCTTGGGGCCACTGTAACATGGTCCCAACACAGCTTAAATTCCTACAAGTGATTAAATGCCCAGGTTACACCTGCATTACTCTTTCCAGCCAGGATGTGCTGGCCAACACACAGTCCTCAAAGATATGTGGGGATCCCCCTGGATTCACTGCACAGGAGACATGAGACACCCGTGGAAAAAACATCCTCTAAGTGCTGTGCTAGTCTGTGGCTACAGCTATGGCTTGTGGCTACAGCTGTCTTTGTTTCTGGAGTTTCCCAGTTCCATATCTGATACTGGTCAAAATGGGGCTTCTCTGTATAAAGAAAAATATTAACTCTACTTTAAATTACTTCCATATACAGTACCTAGTTCATATTTCTGCAGATACAGTGCTTTTGTATTTTATTTCACAAACCATGTACCAATTTCAAGAGGAAGCATGTCTGAAATGTGAAAACCTGAAAATGTAAAAAAAAACCCACCAAAAACCCCAAAGTCTCAAACCTATCTTTCAAGCTGAAATTAAAAAATGCTGGGCAAGCAGGAGTCCTCTCCTAAAGGACCCATTTTCTGCTTCTGTCTTGGATATACAATGTGCAGGTTCCAGCCTGTGAGTCTGCTGGGCTTGGACGGGCCCTTTAATGTGCATTTTGTCTGATAAAAAATGGAATACAGAAGATAACCCAGGGAAGAGAGGAGAAACGCTTTCCTGCCTGTTTTGTGAAAGGAACAAGGATGGATCAGGTAAATGCCAAAGGCAGGACACCAGAAGCAGAATAGTGCCACAAGATGGGATAGAGGTATGGAGCACCTCTGCTGTAAGGCAGAGAGAATTGGGATTGTTCAGCCTGGAGAGGAGAAGGCTTCCGAGTGACCTAATTATGGCCTTTCAGTACCTGAAGGGAGCCTGCAAGAAAGATGAGAAAAGGACCTGGAGGGACAGGATGAGGGGGAATTGTTTCTAACCAAAAGAGAGTAGGTTTAGACTGGATATTAGGGAAAAATTCTTCCCTGTGAGGGTGGTGAGGCCCTGGCACGTGGTGTCCAGAGAAGCTGTGGCTGCCCTGTTCCTGGAAGTGTCCAAGGCCAGGTTGGACTGGGCTTAGAGCAACCTGGGATCAGGGAAGGTGTCCCTGCCTAGGGTGGGGGTTGGAGCAAGATGAGCTTCACCTGAACCATTCTGTGAGTCTACTCTTGGTATCTCACTGGACACAGCCCAGCCTGCCCATGCCCTCTCTCCCAGGTGGCCTCAGCTCTCCCATTCCAGGAAGGATCCGGAGCAAAGCTGTCCACCTGGAGACTCTGGAGCATCCTTCTGATGTGCCTGCTTTAAGCTGTGCTTGGCTCTGGTGGATTCTCCAGCTGGAGAGGTGGGTCCAGCTCTTACCTGAACTTCCCTTGTGCCCACAGCTTCCAGTGGGTGACCTCCAGCTCACCTGCCCCAGCAGGACTCCAGTTAAACACCCAACCCCTGGCCCAGGGCAGGTTTCTCAGTCAGGATATTCTGTACCTACAGGCCACCTGCTGGGCACTGAGCAGCACTCTGGCAGCACCCTGCTGCCACTGGGCACCAGAATCTCCAGGGAACAGACACCTGTGAAGCCTCATTAGCACTGTCTCCCTGTCACCCTTTCCTTTGTCCACAAATGGGAACTCACAAAATATTTAATTATTGAGATCAGGCTGAATATGGAGAGATTACTCATCACCGATTCTAGGGATAAACAGTTTCCTTTCCAGAATAATTTCTTTTTAAACAACTCGCCGTCTCCTTTTCTCCAACTTAATTTCCATCCCAGCCATGAGCCTCTGTAGAAAATCTTGCCATAATCACTTTGAGCTAAATATTCTGTCTAATCAATCAAAGCAGTGGACCCAATTTTGAAACTGTCACTTTTAATTTTTTCAATAAGAAAAAAATCAAGCATTTCACTCACAGTGCTGTTGTGATTCAAGCTCTTCAAACCTTCGCTCCACTGCATCAGCGCTTCAGAGCTATACTTGAAAATGTGAAGAGCCAGCACAATTGCAGAGAAACTAAAATAAATTGATTTTTAGCAGTGAGAAACCTGTTTCTTCATGTACCCTTAGACCTAGCTCACAAGACCTTTTCTTTCTTCCTCCCTTTCTTCCCTGTTTTCCTCCTCAGCACAAAAATAACTACAGCATGTTAGGGATTTCATGCATGCAAAGGGCTGGCACTCATTAAAGTTGATGTGTTATTGAGAGCTCGGTGCCTAACTGCCAACAAAGGGCCAGACAGCAGATGTGCTGGGTGCTGGGGTGGATGAGAGGATTCCTTCTGCCTCTGGCACAGGATTCCTGTGGACACATCCACGATGGAGGAGCTGACCTGTGGGAGGAGGCAGGAATAGCCTCGGCACAAAAAATGGCTGGAGAAATCCCTGCTGGAAAGAACAGGCTGTTAAACACACTGGCGAGGGCACTTTGTGTTCAGGGTAGACGTGGGCTGCGTTCCTGCTCAGCGAGGAGCCATCAAATTGAGGCTTTGCAAGTCCTCCAGCGAGCAAACAGGAACGTTCTGGTCGGGGGAACGTCACGGGGAGTTTTGCCATGGCGTTCCTGCCTCCCCACACAGTCAGTGCCAGCCAGAGCCGTAAGCTGGCATTCACTTCTGCTTTTAGGGATGGATGTGAACACAGGCCCTGTAAGAGCACTGTAGGAGAGGGAGAACAGCAAAAGCAGCAACAGTGCCCTCAAGTTGGGCCCCTACTTGAATCCGAAACAGAATCTGCCAGCTACGCAGAAAAAATGAACTCTATCCCCACCAAAACCAGCACAACCATCTAGAAAAGGGAATGGATCCTTCCTACAAATCGATACCTGAACTCCCTAGGTTCAGGACCACTTCCAGTTCCACATTAATTTCACACCAAGATAGTCCCAGCTGTGATCCCACGGCTCTCCTGCTGCTTGCACGGAAACCAAGCAATGCCGGCAAGACACCGCCAGCCTCAGCTGAGGCTGCCCTGCGTGACCCCACAGCCACCCTGCCGCCAGTCAGCACCCTGGGCTCATCACCACACACCCAGCAGTGACTGTCAGGCCCCACATTGCTCCTGCTTGCTGCTGTCTCCTCCTCAGGAGCCATAAGTGGGATTCGGGAGGCACATAATCAGCAGGGAGGTGCTGGAGTGGCAGCAGAAGCCAACGGTGTCACTCAGCCGCTGCCTGGTGTCTCTTACCAACCCCCTGCCTCACCCTCCGGCTCTGTTGTATTGGTTTATTGTGTCTGTCGAGGACACAGATTGGGTTTGGAAGTTCTGAAGATGCGGAGAGCCCTCTGGCATCTCAGGAAGGAGATGAAACCTAAGAAATGGAGAAGTTAATATGTTTTCAGTTTGCAACAGAGCTTGGAAATGCCACTGATGCTTTATTAATCTCTTCTGCCCCTGGAGGACAACAGGCAGCTGCTTCTTCCTCTCTCTCTGCTGAATTTCCTTTACTGGAAGTTAAAAGAGACAAGGGCAAGTAAATTCTATTTTGGAGAAAGAGCGTTTTTGTCTATGCCTTTCATAATGCTTTTGGATTATTAAAACTCCTTTAAAACACGACTTTTCAATCTATTTAAGAAGTCCAATTTTCTTTCTCTGCTGTTTCACCCCAGCAATTTCTCTCTCCCAGGAAAACCCAAATGACTCAAGTCTAGCCATTTTTATTGCAGTTCGGGGCCTTTCCCCATCACATCTTGGCTGCTGATGCTGAGCAAGGACAGAACTAAACCCAAGGCAGGATGAGGCCCCCAAAACAAGGAGAAATTACACCAAAGCCAAACGTTCTGACATAATGATCAGTTGTATTTTCTGTCCATTAATACACATTCATTTACCAGATACAAATGGAGCGGAAAGGAAAGCAACTGTTAGCAGGAACAAGGATACAAAACTCAATTCCAGCAGCCTTCACAGAAGGGATATTCAGTGTCACAGCAGCACTGTTGGAAGGGAGGGATGCACAGAGACCCTCACACCCCAAGTGGAAGCTCTCCTTTTGTGGATTAGTTTAGCTAGGGACACAATTTTTTAAAAAACCAACATTCCCAAAACTGTGACTTTTGGACACCACTTCTCATTTCCCTAGTGTCAGGACTAGGGAAAGTTGGAATTATTTACATAGAGGAGATTTTATGAAAAGACACTGGAAGGTTAAAAATAGAATAATCACAAATACTGGAAAATACAACAAGAAAGCAGGCAGGGAAAGGAAAATAGGGGGGAAAAAAAAGTGACACCCCAAGAGGATCATTGCATTCAGTGGTCAAGGTATGGTTAGTGGGGCATCTCCACTTTGATACACTGAGATTCACATGCTGGCCTTGATTCACTGCCATGAATTTACACTCCGGGTTTAAAGCAGGATGCTGCAAAGCTCCTGGTTTCAGCAGCACCTCAGCAGTGCAGCAGCGATTGCTTGTTGGAAACCATTTGCAGAATGAGTGCCACAAGCTGTGACAGTTCTCGTGGGGCACCCAAGAGGTGCCAAACTCTGCTCCTATCCTGGTCTGGACACCGCTGGTTTTCTTCCCCTTGGCCACCACAGCACTGCAGCATGAAAGGCTCTGCTGCTGGTGAGAGGGGTCAGCTTAGACCAGCATGGATTTGGGGCTCCACATTCAGCAGGAGAGGGAAAAGGCATTATCCTGCAGTACTCTCACACTTGTATGGGAGTGACCCCCAGCTCTGTGCCCGGTACAACCCCCGACTGTCCTTGCTACAGGTGCTCAAGGCTCGTTACACTAAAATAGCAACAGCAAACCACATCTGCACTTGATTGTACAGGGAAGCTCCCTCGGAAGGAAAAAAGATACTGTAAATTATTCATGGCAGAGTCCCAGCTAGGCAACACCTGCACCGAGGTTCTCCCAGGGACAGCACCAGGATTGTAAAATCATGTTGTGAAACTTGATCAAAAGAAAGGAAAATGGAGCGTTTGGGGTTTAATGCAGCAAAGCTTGCACCAAGTCAGGGGACAAACTGAGACCGAGACCAGAAACTGGGCTGAGCACTTCCCCTCTTCCATGGAGTACTGGAGTGGTTCTCCTATAAATTGTTTTTTAGTACAGTTCTTGCAGATGATGACATTTTATGCCTCATTTTTTAAATCATGCATTAACTTTACAGCAAAGCATTTATCCAGTCCAACATCTATACAACAAAACACAGATTTTAAAATATCAGACTATTAAAATTTAAGGAAAGGAGTGTGAGTTCTCAAAGTGGCATGTGTTAAGGAATAAATTAAAGGGAAAAGAAGTGTTCTACTCAGGTTGAATTACAAAATAAAGTCCGAGCCTGGGAGAAGTTCTCATTTCCTGTAACTCTAACAAATAAATGCCGCAAGAAACAGTTGATGTTTCTGGGCTTGCTAGTACTTGAACCCACATCAACTGTTCCAGCTCTGGGTATCGTGGGTGACCCCCTCCAGTTTTTAGCCCACGCTGGTACGACAGACTAAGCAGTAGTGATTGTTCAGGTGCAGAAATCAACTTTCTCAAGGTGTTCAACCTCACAGGCTTCTTAATATAAGAAACAAACCTGTAGCTGACAGGACCCAAGGAGCCAGCTCCAAACAGTGCAGCCCGTGGTGTGAATGAGCAGGGCCTTCACCAGGAGTGCCTCTAGCCCTGCTGTCTGTTTGGGGTGAGCAGTGCTGCTTCCATTGGGAACTTGGCGGCCCCACAAGCCCCTGGGGCTGCTGGGATCTCCTCACTGTGCTGAGGCTGCCGTGCACACCCTCTGCTTGCATTTGAATGTTACTAAATTCCTGGTATCAGGAGTTTAGCACCAACACAGGGAAGGGATGATCAGCGCGGTGCCTGTGCTCCCACAGAGGGGAACCTCCTCCCCAGCACAGAGCCAACACCAGGCCTGTCTGCCACCTCAATAATGAAAGACCTTCTTAATTAGCACCTTTTCATACAGAGTCAGTCAATTATATCTCCCTCCATGGCTCTGCTGTGGCACTGGGGACCAGCAGCTATCACACAGTGGTGAGCCCTGCAGAACCTGGGCGGTTTCTCCCCAAAGCAGCCTGGCAGAGGGGCAGCTAACAGCCCCAGAGTTAGGAGGCTCCAACAATTAGCTACCTACCATTTTAAAAAACAACGTAAGGATAATTTAACAATTATAAAAACCTTTACTAATGTGAGGATGGGGAGAATAAGAGCACTTAGAAGGTGCCAGGAGTGTTGCACTTCGAGGTTCAGCGTCTAGGTGGTGGGGTTGAACACTTTCTGACTCTGAACATGGATCTGTGTGAGTGACAAGGATTCTCTGGCAGGCTGTAATTGTTTAAAGGCAGCAGCTTCAGTCAAACTAAAACACCTAAAAACATCAGGAGAGACAAGCTCTGAACCCACACTGATGTGAAATCACAGGACACCTTTGATTCTTCTCGATTGTAAATGGTCAGGGCACACATGGCTTTGGCTCTGCAGGGGGTGACCCCGGGTCAATTTTTTTAAGGGAAAAAAAAATCAAGGGAACATATTTATGTGCTTACAGCATGCCAGGTAAAAGCATCAGCCCCCCAGATTCAATCACATAAAATGCTGTACATGCACTTCCCAAAGGTGAACCAGACCACAGACGCACCAGCCAGAACGGAGGGTAAAAGGCAACTGCACCTACAAAACACAAGTGTAAAACAGTGGAAGCTATAGGAATGGACTGAGATTTGGAAGAACATCTGGGGTTTGTTCCCTGTTTGGGCGATGCAGCAGGTACAGAATTAGCTGGTGCCTATTTACAGGTCTGAACACAGAAGGCAATCAGCTAAAATGTGGTGCCATCTCTGTTTTGGGGATAGCTAGGTGACCAGTGGGATCCTTTCCCAGTTAAAAAACTGTCAGAAGAGCCAGAAAAGCAAAAAAAAAATAAACTCTCCTGTGAACTAAAATAAATACCAGATCACTGGGCCTTTTGACCAAGGAGTGGTGGGCACAGGTATAACCCAGCTTGGGAAGGGGCAGCAGAAGAGCTCAGCCTCCCACTCCTCCAGATCCAACTCTCCTCAGGTGTTTTCTCGTGCTCTGTTCTCCCAGCACCTGACACCGCACTGCAGACTGCCAGGAACACCTCAGGTTGGAACTGGACATGAAACTGGGAGACATGGCTCATTGCAGGACGGAGCATGGGCTAAGACCCAGGCTGGTGCCCACCACACGAGGTCCTAGCCCAGGAACAGTAGTGTTTTTCCCAGGATGCTGGATTGAAGCGCTTCTCTGTACAGGGAGATGCAAAAGAGCTTTGGAAACCATCTTACAGCAGTGGAAAACAGGAATGTGCATGCTGAGCTCTACTGCTGCTTGGGAGGACAGGTCCTGCATGACTGAGCTCAAGGTTGTGGCTGGTTGAGTAACAAAGCAGAGCAGAGACAAGGCTTTGCTACCTGCTCCCCTTCCCCCATGAATTCACCCCATCTACAAACCCACACGTCAGCTCGGTCTGAGCATGGTGTCAGCTTAATGGCCTTTGCCTTCTTTTAAATAGAGGGAAAGGGATGGAAATGAAAATCTACCCAAACCCCCAAGATAAATGCACAAGCAGAGCGCAGAGCTTGGTTCAGCTCATGCTGGCTTTTGAAGTTTCTGTCCTATTACATGCAGTGCCTTGGTTTCTTCTGGCTCTGGATGCCTCAGGCTTGAGTTGCAACCTTGATCCTCTCCTGAGGAAAACAGTCACACTCAGTGGGACCAAACTGACGGGCTGTGTGTCTGTAAAGGCCAGCAAACTCCAGTGATCTCCAGCACCTCCAGCTCTGCTGAGACTGCCCTCTGCCAGGCATGAGGGCTGCTGATTGCTCCAGCTGCAATAGAAAGAGGATTTTTCCCCCTAGAGGGATGAAGAGACCAAAATGCTGATTCTGACACAGGATTGTTAGCCTGTTTCCCTGCTAGCCTGTAGGGAGTGAAACACTCGGGAAGCTGCAGGACGGCCCAAGGCTGCAGCAAGCGGCACTTCCCGACAGTGCCGGGGCTGCACGACGTGCTCCGATGGAGTGCGGAAGGGGTGAGATGGGGAACTCCAGCGAGCCAAGGGGCAGATAACCCAAAGCCTGAGAAGCAGCACACGCAGCCCACGACTCCTGTGCAGCCACAGCACGATCACAGTACGAACGCAACCACAGGATACAGCTGGCAGTGGTGACAACATCGATTGGGAGTCAGTTCGTGTCCTAGGAAGTAGCCTGCATCCTTTAGATGCTCAGCACAAGCCTGAAGAAGTAACTCCTTCAGAAGTTCAACTTCTCATCCGCCATCCTTTCCAAGTCTTTCTGCTCCTCTGGTCTGCTAGTGTTGATTTGCTTCAAGTTCCTCCACCAAAATCCTTAAGAAAGGCACATTAGCTTGGTGGAGAAGCCTTTTTGTCTCCTTTCACTTTCCAAAACCCCATATTTTTCATTAACTTCTCTCCTGAGAACAAGACTTTAAAAGGTAAAGCAGTCTGCATCTTCTTAAGTCCAAACCTCCATGGGTACCATGGACTCCTTTGTTCCGACGGAGGGAAGCAAATACTCTTCCTCCAGAAAACGAAAGGGGAATTGTACTAAAAACCCACGAATCTTTTTTAATTCTTCTGCTGCTTTCGCAGGATCATCATTTGCTAATTTGGGCTTGTTGATGAAATCACGCAGCTGGGTTAAATTATTCACCTCGTCACTGGGAAGGCATCGAAACACCTGAACAAAACAGAAAGAAGAAGTCGCCTGTCAGTGCAGGGGAAATGCTGCAGTGCAGAGCTCGTGAGAAAGACCAAAGCGTCCGGTACAAATTCCCCAGGATGGGAGTGACTGAATCAACAGCCCGGAGAACAGGGAGGGAAGAGGTATGTGCCTGTCCTCGGTGAGGCTGGAGCAGGCAGAGGGGAAGCTCCAGGACCTTTTCTGATCACTGCAAAAGCTCATTAAAAGACAGAAGTAAAATTTGCTTCTACTCCAGTTACACTGCAGCTAATTACAAGTAGTAACTACACCACGGCCATTCACTGGAGCTGATGCAAACACAAGGAGAAATCTGATCAGCTGCCTTCATGGCTGCTGTCACACTCTGAGAATGCACCAGCTCCAGTTTCTTGTTCACGGCTCTTGCATCTGACACTGCTCATTCCTTCAAAACATCTCTGAGGGTCCAACCCCAGGAACTGGACCTGCTGCCTTTGCCCTCCCTGTGCTGCTTCTCCCATTGCCATCTGCTGCCTCTGTGTGGGATGGAGGGAGAGGGAAGGTGCTGTGCTCCTCACCTTATCAAAGATGGTGGCATTGCGAGCTGCTGTGGCAACCCACACCTCCTTGAAGAATTTGTCACAGACAGGATCCTGGTGTTCCGGATTGAGATCGGAGCCGCCAAGGACAACCCTGAGAAGACAAGGGGATGGATGCTCACAGAGGCTGAAGCACTGGGCACTCCCCCCTTGGTAAATGCCAGGAGACAAGAAGTTTCCTTGGGACCTGCCAAACCCTCTGTGCTCCCAGCACCCTCCCACTCCCACCCCTGTGATAATCTGTCAGCTCTAATGCTNAAGAAAAAGGTCTTAAACTAAAAATGGCCGTGTTGTGGGCCAGATGGCTGCTCCCAGCAAAGCAGGTTCCTTTAAAAAGTGACACTGCTGCCCAAGATTGAGGGGGTGTGCAGATGGGATCTGGAGGGGAAATACCACTTGTTTATGAGCTCTACTAGCGAAATCCCGCAGCAAAATAATTTGTAAAATCAAGCTACCAAGCTGTGGACAGGAGCAGTGTG
>WEIT01015113.1:346203-401652 GCA_013389985.1 Dryoscopus gambensis | reverse complement strand
TCAGCGCCCACAGCCCTCCCTGCCGCGCCCGGCCGGCCCCAGGGCCCACCTGAAGCAGCGCAGCCGCAGGGACTGGGCGAACCTCCCCGCGCTGTACTCGAGGCCGTCCATGACGGAGGGCACGGTGTCGGTGTCCTGCACGATCACGGCCATCTCGCTGTCCCGCTTCCCCAGCATGCTGCGGTCGTTGATGTTGGCAGAGCCTGGGCAGGGCAGGACGAGGCACAGGCGAGGTCCCACTGCTGCTCCAGGTGCTCCTGCTCACCCTCCATCGCCACCCAACGCCCCCGGGGCCCTCCGCACCCCTCAGCTCCATGGGGAGCCATCCACGGCTTCCACAGGTAAAACCCCACCCAAGGGGCTTCCTTATGGAAACACACACCCTGAGAGGATTTGGGGGAAGGAAAAAAGAAAAACCTCAGCTAATTTTTGCAGGCTTCAGCAGTTTGGAAGAAGATTAAATCACAGCCAAGCCCAGGCCAACGTTTTCAAAATTTATTCTTTCTGCAACTTCCCAGATGCTTCTGCTGAAGGAGCCACAGCTTTCAAAGGTCTGAACTGCATTTGGTTTGGATACCCAGTTACCTGAGGCAGGATGGGCTCTCTGGGTAAATCACAGAATGGTTTGGCTTGGAAAAGACTTTGAAGCTCCTCTCGTTTTAACCTCCCTACCATGGTCAGGTTGCTGTGCCATTCAGGGGGGTCTGCTCGAGACCAGCTGAGGCTTTATGCCCCCAAACAGGTTTCTCTGTCCTCCACAGACATCAGAAAGCAGGGGATGGGGGGGACACTGTTTGCTCGCAGCTGTCGGCTCCAAGGGAATAGCACAATGCAGGGAAGGATAGGCACAATGAGGTCATTAACCCACAGAAGTGACCAAAACAACAACAAAAAAATCTCCAGACACAGCTGCAAGAGACCCCCAGGCTGCAATTGAGCCTTCTGAGGAACTGGATTAACTCCTGGGGAGCCAACACCTCCAGAGGAAAAACCAGCTAAATCCCTCTCTGTCCTTTCACCCCCTCATCCAGCGCAGGAGCTCCATGAGCACTTAATTTCCATGCTCTCTCTGTCACGTGGAAAAGGCATGGCTTCCCATCCCCTCACCAGGCAGCAGAGACACACAGGCTGTACAAAAATCTATCCTCAAGCTCATACGTACAGAAAATAGAAACTAAGAGCTGCCTCAGGCCCCCAGACCATCCCAGCCGGAACAACACAGCTCCTGCTGTGATATCAAACCACCTCTGAGCCACTCTGTGCATTGCAGATGGGATCTGGCTCCTGAGAGGGTGACAGAGGAGCAAACCTCACCACAGGTCATCCCAGACCACTGCTTTGAAAGGAAGGAGTATTTAGAGTCCTGTAAAATCTAGTGTTAAGGTGTTCACTGGCAAAGTTGTCGTTGCTGATATAACAGCTCAAAAAGGGCTTCTTTAAAGAAACAGGCTGAAATTCTGCTGCAGTGTAGAGCACTGAGCCTGAACTCTTATCTTTGCTTCATGTTCTCATAACAGATATGGTAAGAGAAAAGGATGAAATGATATCTATTACTCCCTATAGCATATTGTCCCATTCTTAGGAAATGGAGCTGATACATGACACATGTTGTCCAAACCTTCCAAATTTTACAGCACATTCTGTTCTTTCAGGAACAGATGACAAGTCTCACAAGTCTTCGTGCTAGAGCACGGTTTGATACAAGACAGATGGACAATATTCCCTGCACTGGGATTCTCTTCACGGTTACACACAGATTTAAAACCATTTTAGAAAAACAAATTAAATGACAGCCCTCTGAATCCTTTCCTCCCTCTTTATGAATTTCTGAGTTTGGTTTTTAGGTTTGTTTTTTTTTTAAACAGCAAAATATTTCTCAGGAAAGAAATGACAACATAGAAAAGCCCGTGGCACTCTGCAGCCTGCACTGTGCATGGGGATGGGAAGGGACTGATCCAGGTACAACCCAGTGCCCCAAACCCCTCCTGAGAGCCCCTGCTCACCGATTATAACCGTGTTGTCATCAGCAATGAGCAGTTTGCTGTGCACATAGATGAGCTCCGTCACCAGCTTTCCTTCCAGCTCTGCATATGTTCGAAGTCCACAGAATGAGATGTAGTTTATCCACTTATCTCCAACTGAAAATTAAAGCACAAGAAAACTGATGGGACGAGGGAGGTGGAAGAGAAAAGGAAAAGGCCTTGTTTACATGAAGACCCCTAGGAATAACAGTTCCCTTTTGACTTTTAAAAAATAAATGAACGGATAATGGAAATAATTTTTTTAAAAAACAGACTTGAAAATTTGCTTGTGAGCTCAGTGTGCTGCTCTGATCTGCTGCCTGCTCAAAGACTCCCACTTCAGTGAGAAATTACCCCAGTCTCCTGGGCACAGCACACAAGGGTCCAAACATCTGGCAGTAAGTGGGCTATGAGACTGTTTTTCTGCAGATCCTGCAGAAAGGAGGCTGGAAGCAGGTGTTTGTCCACGGTCAGCATGGCAAATTGTGTCCTAATGCACTTGTGTGCAGTTCAGACTTACAGCAGGAGCCAGAACAAATGAGGCATTATGCACGGTCCTAGTGACTGTGATATGTTGGTTTTCACGGTGCTCCGATTCCCAGCAGAGCAAATTCCAGCAGGATTCCTCACGGCAAGGAAGCAACTCAGAAACAGCCTCGTGCTTAGGCAGGTTCTTCCTCTCCACATCTGACAACTGCCAGAAACAAACCCTGGGTGGGATCCACGGGGCAGGCTGAGGGCTCATGGCTCCCAGAAGCGTGACCCCGCTCAGGACATTTTCCAAATAACACAATCCTGAGCAGCTGTGGCTGTGCTGTGCTCCTCCCTGGGGTGTTCCCCTCCTCTGGATCAGGGCTGCAGCCAGGTGTGAAGTCTGACAAGGGGCCACGGCTCATGTGACCCGGCAGAGCTCGCTGTGGGAGGACGGTCAAGGAGGAGGTCGCTCACAGCCCCACGAGCCCGTAGCACGTGTTGCATTACGTGTTATGGATGCATCCATCAAACAGCAGCATCCAAAGTAAACAACACAGAGGAGAGGAATGAAAGCTCTTACCCTCTGCCTTCAGCTGGCCCAGGATGGAGTTTTCCCCTCGGCACATGGTCCTGGAAAGAAGGCAGGCAGCCATCAGCACCCCTGTGGCTCGAGGCAGCAGCACGTGCTGGAGCAGAACCAGCGGGGTAAATCACAAACACAGATGCCCCTCAAGTAGCAGGGGAAACAGGGTGCTTACAGAGCACACTTTTTTCCCAAATGACTGCTCTATTTCCAAAGGAGCTCGTACCAACCCACAGAGGAGCTGGGGAGCACTTTTGCCTTCTAGAGCACGTGGCAGTGATTGTAAATGTGTGACAAGCAGGGCTGCCCTCTGCACCTCGGGCCTGGATGTGAGATCATGTTAAGAAAAACGTCAACGTGCATGGAACGCCAGGCCAGGGAGTTTTTGTGATTATGGCTGGGCTGAGCTGGCGTTCCTCTGAGAACCAACCAACCCACAGGCAATTTCTCAAGACCTGTGGTTGCCCTTGCAGGAGGAAGCTCATGCAGAGGGGTCAGGGGGACGTGCTACTTTCCATCTGCTCGTGTCCCCTACCCCACTCGTCCTCCTGGACATGCAGCAGGACCCCTGCAGGCCAGCAGACAAGGGGGATTTCACTCTGAGGGTTGCAGCAGTCTCTGCACACTGACTGTGCCCTGGCCATACCATAACACAGCAGATTTCCAGTAAAACCATCTTGGGCCATTTTGCCTTCCTCTACATTTCCCAGCACAAGGGCTACCTGGCACTGCTGCATCTCAGTCCTCCCTACGAGACCTGCTGAGCTGCAAGTGCCCCGCCCCAAACATCCATCCTGGAGCTGGGCAATCACACTGGGGAAGATGCCATTGCCTTCATGGGGCCAACAGGCAGAGCCAGGCCAAGTATCGGCCAAAAAGACAGATTTGGAGACAAATCTCGGTCAGCAGGCCTGGTTTGATCAGTTAAATGGAAAACAAATCATAGAATGGTTTGGGTTGGAAGGGACCTTAAAGCTCATCTACCTCTAGCCCCCTGCCATGGGCAGGGACACCTTCCCCAAGACCCAGTGGCCCAAAGCTCTGTCCACGCTGGTCACACTGATGGCAGGTGGGGCTTGGGGACCCCCTGCAGCAGTGGAGGTGTCCAGGGGGTCTCTGACACCCTGCCTGTGGTACCTGTAGTTGAAGTGCATGATGGCCTGCAGCGCGTTCCCCCCGCCCGTCGAGATGTCCCCTTCAAAGCCGGGCAGCAGCGGGATCACCACGTACACCCGGAAACGCTTGTTCTCCCTGAAACGAGAGTTTGGGGGAACATCAGCCTGGGAATGCCACATCAGCCTGGAAAAGTTACAGCTTCCCACAAGGTGAAGTCCCCTCGGTTTCACTTCCCCTGAGCTGACCAACTTGGTTCCCATCCAAGGCCACCACACAAATTTTAAGGGAGCAAAGCGTGAAATGCATTTCCAGTTTCAGGAAATCATCACCTGCCATCAGTACTTCTGTGAGTGCTCCTTCAGGAGGAGAGGGAATAATTTCGTCTCAGCAAACAACAAAAGAAGGTAAAGAAACATTTTTACCGAAATTCAGGGGCAAGCTAAGGATTTTTCAGATTGTGTCTGCCACTAGAAAAGTTTGCTTGAGCACTCCAATAGCCCAGTCACACTGATACTGGTGCAGACTGGTGTGTACGACTGCCTGGCAGAGCACAGCAAAGCTTACAGAGCTGTCACAGGCAAAACCCAAAATCTAACCCAACGTTCCCACTGCCTCCTGGTTTTCAGAAGTCAGAAGCATCACAAAATGTGGAAAAAGCAAAAAATTGATCATTTGGGGAAGGCAAATATGTCCTTGATACATCCCAGCACCCAAAATCTCAGTTCCAGAGTTCTCCAAACTAATCCATACCCTAACTGTGATCCCATTCAGAACAAAGGCTACAATCGTGGCACTGCTAGGGGTTTTTCTCAAAGCCCCCCTTTGGCTTTCCTCTGCTGACAAATGCCAGGTGCATCTGCTCTGAGAGCACTTTCCAGGTGCCCCTGGGTGTTGGGAAGTCTCTGCTCTGTGCCCCGGAGGAGGAGGAAGAGAATGACAAGGATAGTGCTCCATGGAAGGATGCTGCCACTAGATGGCAAACTCAGTTTAGTCAGCACAAAACCGTTTCAGAAGCACTCTGAGGATGAGCCAGTCCGCAGTTTTTGTTAGAAGTACTCCTTCCTCGGGCAAGCTTTGCCTGTGAATTTTGAGGTGTGGGAATTGTGAAGCACTGGGGTCCCATCGGAGCTGGGAGGGAGACAGTGAGGACCTGTGTGTCTTTCATTTCAACCAGTGCTTCCTTCCAGCTGTGCTGGGCACTGCAGACTGGCTCTGGTTCACCAGCAGAGCTCAGAAACAGTTAATGAGGCCTTAGCCAGACACAAGAGACTGTGAAACCAAGTCTGTTTGTATCATGAGAAAGGTCTACCAACAAAAGCATTCCCCAAAAAGCAGCTTGTTTGTGTAAGGACAGTGTTTATTAAACTGCTCAGAGAGCCACCCATGAAAAAAAGAGGAAACCAAGAAAAGAACATTATTAATAACATCAGTAGAAAATATTTAGTCTAGAAGAGTGAGAAGTATACAAGCTCACTACAGACCTTAATTTATAATTAAACGCTTTTTTCCCGGGGCAGTTTGGAAAATTAGCATTATGATACAAATCAATTAAGTCTGAATTTACTTTTAATCTTAGGTAATGCAGAATTTGAACCTTATATTCAGTTAGGAACTGCCAACATTAAGCCAGCACAATACTGGCATACAATTGGAGTAACGCAGAAGTGAGCATCACATCTGGAAATGGGTCACTAAGAGTCTGTGTGACCCCCTTTTGTGACAGACTCTTTAGCATCTGGACAGAATGACACCCCTTACATAAACTTTATATAACGGGAAAACCTTAACAAACTACCTGGAGAATTTGCTGTGCCAGGGCCTCGCCACCCTCACAGTACAGAATTTCTTCCCAATATCCAATGTAATCCACCCTCTTTCACTTCAAAGCCATTTCCCCTTGTCCTATCACACATGCCCCTTTCCAAAGCCCCTCTCCAGCTCTCCTCTAGCCCCTGTAGGCACTGGAAGGGGCCCTAAGATGCCGCGTCCAGCTGCCTCTGAGATGTGAGGCTGCAGTACAAACACAGCAACAGCATTTCCAGCAGCACTGGCACCGCTCATCATTTACCACAGGTGAGAAAATCCAGCCCATCTTTTCATCCTTAGCTGATTCCAATTATCTGGGCTATTCACTGCAGCTCACACAGATCACAGGCAACTCCACCCCGTCGTTACTGGCACAGCAGATGACATCCAGGCTCTCCCTGTTTCAACAGTGCTCCTCTTTCCACAGTGCTCTGAACAAAGCCTGGCCCAGGGCAGCTCCTGTGGCCTTGCAGACACTTCCTGCACTCAGGTGGCTGTCTCAGGTTGGGTGCCTTTATCCAAGTGTGAATTTCCAAGCTCAAGTGCCAAAAAGAGCAAAATTCCTGCAACCTTGGAGAGAGGACATCTGGAAAAGCAGGCCCTGCAGAGCTCTGGACATCTACAATATGGAAAAAATAATCCATGCAAGAAAACATCTCTGTGCATGGCAAAAAAGCCCATGAGAGATGAAAGGGAAAAGTTTATGAAGTTTTCTGTGTATCAGCCCCGCAAGAGCAGGGCAGTTTTATACTATGAAATGTATGCCTCAGGGAGACTCCAGGGGAGCAACCTTAAGCAAGGCTGCCCAGATCAAAGTGAAGACAAGCCACTGCCTGTGGCATTAACGTTAACACAGGGTTAGGTGTGCTGAAGGAGTGTCAAAAACATGGCTGGATTCCATCCATCAAACAAACAACGGTCCCCTTGCAAAGACTGGAGGTGGTGAACACCCTCCAGCATGTACCAGAAAAAGTTGTTCAAACAATAGCAGAACCCTCAAAACGTAGTTGCTTCCCCTGTTTGAAGCCACTCCTCTCTAAATGATTTAAATAAACCACAAATCCCAGTTCGCCCTTCCCACCCATCAACTTGCCTGACCACCCAGCTAAAGGCAAGCTGGCAGTGGAGCAAAGGTGTCACTGAACCAGAGCACAAAGGACTTGCTTTCAAACAAGCTCCATGGTTAAAAATACATTTACATTGGGGTAAGTCCAGAAAATCACTTTCTGGATGCAAAGAAGCACTCAGGACTCTCACTGCTGCAAATGCAGATGCTCGACCCCATCAGTTCTGCGTTGGCACAGCTACTGTCCAGCTGTGCCCACTGAGGGGTTATTTTTTGCACCACACCATGGAAATGCAGCTGAAGATTTCCACTGCCTCATTAAGAACAGGTTACCTGTGAGCTTTAAGAATCCTCTGAGCAATTGCATCACCGATCTTGTTCCAGACAACTTTGTCATCAGCACAGCTAATAAAAAACTGGTTCTGCAGGAAAAGCAAGCAAAGCTACTGTCAGACACTGCCAGCAACCAACCAAAAATATTTGCATGCTTTATTTCAGACCAAGAGCAACTAAAGATAACTGGGCTTGTGTGCCATTGGAGTGGAGGCTTTTTAAAATTATGATTAAACAATACGTGTGTCTGTGCTTGTTTAGGGAATTAATTAGTCCTTATTAATCACACTCCTTAGAAAGTTCATGTAAAGAGCAACCTAACAAGAGGCTAAAAAAAAAAATAAAAGAGGAGAAAAAGTGTCTCCATTCACCCAGCACTGAGTGTCACTCTGACACAAGAGATTCCTGCAGTGGAAGGCTGTGTGGATGAAGAGCTCCCTGTGAGTGGGAGGTCTGGGCATGCACAGGGGACACTGCAAAGCCACAGAGCAGACAGGGAGACTATTGCACAGGCCATGAAAGCTGCTGGCAATTTTGCAAAGAGCCTTATAAAGCAGTGGTCTACTTCTTCCACCTCGTGGTCAGAAGGCTGTCAGGGCCTCACAGCCATCAGTCTGGCCCAAAGACCACTGAAGGTAATGGATCAGTCTAAACGCATAAAAACCTAGGATCAAACCTCGAGAAGCAATGGGCAAGCCAGACCCAGAGCACCAAGACCCTCCTGCCTTCCGCCACTCACTTCTATGTAGATGTAGTGCTTGCTGTTTTCTATCACACTGATGTAGGCTTTGTGGATGGACTCCTCGTGGTATTTAATGCCAGCAGACCAGTCAGCAGCAGAGCGGATCACCTGGAAAGCAAGAGAGGGACACCGTCAGCTCTGTCCATCATGGACAGCACCATGGCACCTGAATTATCCCAGAGGCACAGCCAGGCTTTCACTAAATGAGGTAGTAAGTGCAACATTTATACTGTGTTTGTCACTATGAGAAAGGACATTCAGAAATTGTATTAATGCTTAGCAATGTTTTGATTGAAAACATAAGAGCCCTGGCCCATTGCTGTGCTACTGCCCTCTCCCACCTGAGCAGCTCCAGATGCTTGTTCTTGCTTAAGGTCTCATGATAAACTGCTTTTAAAACAAGCTGCATTTCCAAGCTCTAGGGGTGCGCATCCCATCAGTGATCTCCTGCCCAGCACTTAAAAGCTGGTCTCCATCTGGGGCAGGGTGTTTTTCCCCCAGAGAGGCTGTACAGAATCATACCGTCAGTCTGGTAACGCGGCCGTGCCTTCGTCCTCAGCACTCAAGGTAATTTGTTTCTTTTGCCAAATTCTTGCACAAGCCATCCCATTTGTAGTGATATGACTTTTAAAATTCATAGCTCAGCTGCCCACATTTATTTCTTAGTTTTTACTGGAAATTCACTTTTAAAGTAGATTCCTGCAAGATCCCCAGGGCACATCCTGCCCCTCCATCCTGCAGTTTTTGGGCAAGAGAGCCAAACCAACATGAGAAACAACCTTTGTTTGTGGTCTGGGCCAGGCTGAGCAAGCCCCCACGGCAGCCAGCATTCCATTCTCCCCAGCCAGAGGTGCTGTGGCACCTCCTGCTCCTGCACTTTGAGCCGAGGCAGCCACACTACGCCCCAAGTGACGCTTTCCTAGATGGAAATGTAGTTTTTAATTAAGTGTTGGCAGAGTACGTGCTTGGGAGAATAGTCAATCATTATTAGCCTCTGTCTTTAAACATTGTCAAGACAAAAACATTGAAACAATAGCCTTAAAATATCTCAATATAATCATTATACCAGAACTGGGGGCTGGTCCCACACAGCACAAGATCCAGGGACTGGGGATCTGTGAAATGTGTGCATCAGTTCCAGCAAAATCCCAATCTCTTGGGAGTTGACCAAATCAATCCTCTCATCTCCAGAGCATCTCTGGAGGTGGCACTGAGGGCCATTGCTGTCAAGCAGCACATGACTCCTGAACTAATTCCTTCACCTCAACAGGAGGTTTCTCCCCTGTTTTTCCCAGTAAAAAACAGACCCTGCAACTCTCGTATTGGGCTGCTCTCTTGGCCAACAGGAGGGTGCACTCTGCAGTCTCCCAAACTGAGTGTTGGGGTCACAGATGCTGGAGTGAGGGAGCCAGCCTGAATGCAAGGCCTGTCACAGCCTTTGCCAGTCCCAAACAGCTGCCCTTTGCCTGCATAAGCCTCTGCAAGGCCATGCTGCTCATTCCCGAAGGGTTTTAATCATTCATCTGGTTTCCAAAGCCAAGGCTCAGTGTTCCCACTCATCCCGAGCTGGGCACTGCTGAAACCACACTGAGCACCATGGCAGACTGAGATCTTGAAGAAAATTCCACCACAGGCATTAATAAGAACAGAAAAAACAGTTTTTCTGGGTAGAAAGCAGGCTGATTCTTCCATACACAGCCTGGACTGGAACTCACAGCACTTCCCCTCTCACCAGCACAGCAATCTGGAACTGCACTTCAGGAAGTGGCAGACTGTAGCTTTCCAGTGCACAAAGTCTGATATTCAACTTTGTTTTGGACTTTTTTTTGCTAGTTAACACAACAGAACCATCACTCAGGACCATTCCTTTCCAGTGCCATGACTTCCCAGTGCATCATCCACCTGCCCTTCCCTACATTCCTCCTCACCCCTCCACATAACTGGCATCCCAGCTCTCTCCACATCCCCGGCTGCCCCTATTACAGTGCCCCCATCCCTCTGCCTCACCCCAGAACAATGTGTCAAGGCTAATTCCTAAAAGCTGGCACAGCATCACCCCAAAAGCTCCCATCAGGTACAACATCAAATCCCCATGCAAAGGGAAGAAGAGGTACCAGAAAATGTTGGCTGGGACAGCAGAATGGTGTTTCATCTTGGACCTCCTCAAAATAAAGTTATTTTTAACAGGTCTGCAGCCACAGGGACAGGTGAGGAGGTGGCAGGACAAGGCCACCAATGCAGCATCCCATGGAGACAAAGCTGTAGCATGCACAGACACACATATTCACACCTGAAAATTTGCTATGCAGCCCTTCCCTTACCGCTGATGTTCCATCTCACACTTCTGGACACCTCTCTTTCCTGTCAAGGTATTTAAAGGCAGCTGGTTCAAACCCAACCTATTTCCTGGGGAGAAAAGGCCACATGCTGCCAGCAGAACACCTCCCATCCAGAGCTGGAGTCTCCATGCTCCTGCTTCTCCCTTCCCCTCCCTTGAGCCTCTCAGTAGCTTGTCATCCCTTTAACTTCTCCAACTGATACAAGGGTAATAAATGTGATGTTTGCTGAGGGCTAGCGCATAAACCCTGAATGATGAGAGTTCTCACGCAGACTTCAAAGAGGTGAGGGCGTCAGCTGCTGCCAGAGCATTAAACTTTCATTGCATTTCCATCAGGAATGGGATGTTGCCTCCCCACATCACATCTTTTGCAATGCTCGCTTTGGCAGATAACTGCAAACTCTGGAGTGGAAATAGGCAGATGGAAAAAAATCTGGCACTGCCTTTGGCAGATCTCTATTTGACTCTTGCAACAATCAATGTGCTCTTGCAAAAATCATGTTGCTGTTGCGAGCAAAGCCCCAAAGTTCAAACAAAAGAGGATAAGAGACCACGCCTGACTCCTTCTCCTCCTTCCCAGCCTGTACCTCCACAGCGTTTCCCACACACACTGCATTCATCCTCCCTGCCCAGGGGAAAGCCCTTGTCAATGCCCTAACCTCCCAAAAATGCTTTCCTACTCCTCTCCTTTGACAAAGGAGAGCAAAACCAGATGGTACAACGAGGTTGGAATCTGCTGCTGACAGGTCAATGGTTTGGGCTTGCAGCAACGTTGCAATCCCCACGGATCCTTTGTGTTTTCCCTTCCTCTGATCTGCCCACAATTGAAGACAGATTTGCAAACAAGGTCAGAAACAAGAAACCCAGCAGCCAGGCTTTCCTCAATCACCCCACAGCCAAGGACAGTCCCAGGATGCTGGATTTTACTTTGGGGCAGTAACTTCTGCCCACAAAGTCCCTACACAGTATGCAAATGGGGATAACAGGGGTTTGGCTGTTGGCCAGCCAAAGGATTCAATATTAAGAAGAATAAGAATATTGCTCTAGTTTTTCTGGATAAAAAGTTGGTAAAAGACTTCAGGATATCTGCTTCTTTCTGTGCAGAACTGTACCACTGAGAGGAGATGTGAGCACCTGAGCCCTCTGCTCCAAAATGAATAAACTGGACAGGCAAGAGGTTGATATTCCTGTGCCTGCAGGAAAGGGGAAGTCACACAGGGATGCCCTAATGCACACCCTGGGAGCTCCAGAAAAAGACAGCCAGGAGGGGGAGTTCAGATCCAGGCTGCAGGTGTCCTTCCCCGTCCCCACTTCCTACAGCAGCCAAATCTGAAACCTCCTACAGCAGCCAAATCTGAAACCTCAGGAGGAGGGACTGAGTCACTTACGGATTCACAGCGGGACTTCAGGGATGCTCAGGGCCCTTTTGTCACCTGGGGACCAATGGAAACTAGGCCACTGTGGGCATTAGGGAGGAGACAGTCAAAATTTCAGGATGTGCATGCAAATCCCTGCCTTGGAGCTTGAAGAGGTCTCCCAGAAATCATAACCCAGCTGAAGCCTGGGGACGTGCACCTGGGCAGGGTGCCCCAGCCGGGGCTGAGGAGCCCTCCTCACTGCTTCCACCGTGCTTGGTGCTGCAAATGCTCTTCCCCACCAGTTTCCCCTCATACTGGGAAGGCTGTTTTCAGCCTTCAACAACATGTTTGCAGCCTAATATCATCTAGTTTTATTTATCTGGCTAACATGCAGGCATATTTTGACAGATGCATAAATAAGAAATGAGCAAGGTAGTTTCAAATGAATAATTTACAAGACAAACCTGCTCTCTTTTTGCTGTTTATGGCACTACTGAGAGCAGCCCCTCATTTCCTGGATGCATCAGTTCCTTGCAATGCCTCAGCAATGTGGTGGCCAGGCTGGTTTTCAAACTGCTCACCCATCACTCAGCACCAGAGTCTGCGGATTCTGCAGTCACCGTTTGAGCTCCATCCTCCTCTCCCACGGCCTGATGCCCTGAGCCAGCAGCTCTGCAGCTGGACTGAAGGCAAGCTCGACCTAAGTTGTTCTCAGTTTAATTTCTCCTTTGGGAACGGCTTCCAGTTCTGTAATCAGTAGAGCTCAACTTTTTGCTACAGCAAACCCTGTGATTTAGAAGTTGTGGCTTATCTTGTGGTTATAATGTGCTCAGGGGACACAACCCCCATCGCTTCATGAGAACAAGATTTCCCAAAAAGCTCGTGTCAGACACAGACAGGGAGGCATTTACAGCCACAGCAAGCAGGATGATGCCTGAAGGGGACGATTTCCCAGCAAGCTCTGAGCATTGCTTTGGAGGCTGATGTAAAACACCCCAGACCCCTGACACAAGATCCCTGTGCTGCCCATCCCTCACACCACACAGAGGAGCAGACAATGCCCTGGCAACCCGCAAACCCAGAAAAAAGCATCTTATTTCACTAAGCTTCCCCAAGCGTTGCTGTCATCTAGGCAGATCACTCCTTACTAAGAGCAAAGTCATGCATTTTTCCTGCTCTTACTTCATCCATTTTTCATCCACAGAGACACACAATGGTTTTGCTGCTTCAGCATAACTATTTTCACTTTGTACTCTTCAACAAGTTCCTATTTCTGCTGGGTAACAGCAGTACTCAATATGTGCACTTGATAGAGCTCACTGGGCTTTTCCACGGAGGTATGTGGCAATTCTGACTGTGAGAATGATTGTCACAAACCAGACTGTGGGCTGTGTGGAACTGCAGAGGACCCACAGGGGTGCAGGGCTGCATAATAAAGTGCAGATGAAGTTGAAGGCAGAAAGCAACAGCGCCGAGACTCCACTTAGCTGGGGTCTCACTGACCAGCACCCGCCTGAGCGAGGCGCCAGGGCCTGGCAGACTGCTCTAAGACCTGAGATAAATGCTCAAGGGGTAACCTCAACCCATCAGGCCTTCTGAAATCATAAACCCCAAATGTTAGGCGTGAGACAAAGAGTGGCTCATAAAACCACACAGCTATGCAAAGTCACAGTGCTCCCACCACTTGAGTAGTGCACACACTTTAGTCCTCCTACCTCAAAGGTGGAGATATAAACTAATGCCTCTCCACTAAAGGAGTTGCATTGTTCTATTGCAAGTGAGGATCTGACCACCTAATCTGTGAGTTGAATTAGATAAGAGTTTTGCATCTTCTAATTCAAGTTTTGCAGAGGGTCCGTCAGGCATTCAAATTTCCTGGGAGGATGCAGAACAAGCCCTCTCAGGGGTATGAGAGCAGGAGACCATCAACACCCACCTGGACCGTGGCAGGAACAGCCTCGGGCACCTGATACTTCAACTCATTAGCAGTTTGCTGAGATTTTGGCAACAGGAATGGGTAGGACAGAGACCGGTATTTGGGTTTCATAATCTGTACAGGGGGAAAAAAAACAGACAAAGAAAAAATGCTTGAAAAAATGCTTGCAACAGATAAAGAAAAAATGCTTGCAACATATCAGAACAACACAAAGAGATAAAACAGATGCCTGCAGAGGGGATGAGACAAGGCTGTGCTTACCTCCATGCCCCCAGCAGTGACCCCACACCCACCTTAGTGAAGTTCCAGCGCTGGATGAAGTGCCGGGCGACGTCGCGTGCGGCTCTGCCGTGCACCACGGAGGAGATGTCGTGCCAGGGCATCCTCGGCGTTGTGTATCTGTCAATGAAGTCTGCGGGACAGGGGAGCACGGTTGAACTTCCTCAGACAAAGGACATGAACGTGGAAAAGCACAGCTTCCCCCTCCTCAGAGTGAAGTTCCTGGGACATGGCACCAAGCACCCACAAGGCATATGACTTGGACTGCAACAGCACAATTAGGCCTAAAACCCCTCAAAGGGAGTTTTGCTGCCTTTTCCTAGCAGCCAAACCAAACCAGCCTCCTTACCTCTGGCTTGGAAGCAGGAAAAATACAGTCTGCTGAGACCAAAAAGGTGCAGAAGAAAGTTTAGGGGAATGCAAAGACTCCTACTTACCAGCAAAAGGCTTGTCGAGTTGAACCCAGTCTTTAAAGACGAAGTTGCAGTAGTCTTTTCCGTGCCAGAACCTGGTTTCCCCAAGCAGCTCTCCAACCCCCGTCTTCAGGCTGCGGATGGATCCTTTATCTGTCCCAGGCAAACAAAACAAAAACATGCTCCGAAGTCATGGCCACCCATCGCATACAGCAGTGAGAGACTCACTCCATGGAACAGCTCTGGTGGGACCTGCCAGTCCCAAGCACAGCCAAATCTGAAACCTCCTACAGCAGCCATGCTTTCAAGGGATGTACGTTAGTATTTCTTCTTCCCTATTTTAGTATTTTTCATACAATCAGAACAGGTTATATATAGGAGTCTGTTATGGAAATGAAAAGCAGACACTGAGTTTTATCTCGGACTACATCATCCTATAACCATTTGCCTTTCCCCAGTTCAGTAACACCTAAATACTCCCATATGGCAGTCCACACCATGTGTATCATCTACTTCATGTATTTTACATTAATAGTGAACTAATTCTATCTTCTCTACTAGATGGTTTATTATTTTGCCTCTATCAGGGTGTATCTCCTCTAACAGAACTAGTCTTCATTAACTAGAATGAGATGTTCATGTTCCCTCATGAAGTATTGTGGGTTTTCTTAGTTTTATTTTGGTTTTTCCAAATAGCAATGTCATTTTTGATACAATTTTACATGTTGAATAAATGGATCCTGAATTCCAAATTCATGCTGATTAAAAACAGTCTAAAATATTGTAGACAGGGATATTCCCTCCTAACAGGATCCCTTTTCCAGAGCACATATTTTGGTGCTGTGAACTCGTTTTTCCTCGCTCTTAAAAAATCCAAATATGTTGGCCTAGACCATAAACAGTTAACTGGTGTTATTTTCTGACCCTGAGAGCAGCCTTCATCTGTGGCACCTAATACTAATGCAGTAATTATACAGCAATGCCACAAGCAGAAACCTCCTCCTAACCTAACCACACCACCAGGTAACCGTAAAACCCCTTAGCAAAAAGGAAAAAAACCAACTTTCAGCAGTCAACAAAACACACACTGGCAGCACCACAAGACCAGGTGACGCAAAGCAAGCCCTGCCAGCGCCGCTGTGACCCCACCGAGCCGAGCCAAGCCATGCCAGGAATGCCATGCAGCAGGTTTGCACCACAGCTGCCTCGGGAAGCTCGAGCTTCTAGTGAGAGTCCAGGTGGAGCTGGGGAATCACTGACTCGGCGTGCCCGAGTGGGAATGGGAATGCGTGGGACACGGGCCAACACAGCTCCGTGTGCCCGGCTCCGGTGACGGCACAGTGACTCACGAATGAGCATGAACGGCCACAGGGGACACTGCGCATCGTTTCCACAAAGACACGGAAATGCTTTGTTTTGTATTTTGTAACCAGTATTTTACAATTGGCAATTAATGCCTTAGAGGAAGATGTTTGCAAGAGGAAGATTCTGAAGAACTGCTCCGCACTCCGTACCTGAACTCAAAGGCATCTTGAAAAGGTACCACACTGGGAGAGGCCCTTCCAACATCAGCCCAGAGATGGGAAGAGCTCAGTGCTCACAACCACCCAACTCCTGCCTCAGCTGAGTGTGCTTTCCTTGGCTTTAATTAGGGGCCAAAGGGGCAACCCAAGTCTTTGTCCAAACATAGGACTGGCAGCAGCCACTCTGCTGTTTCCTCTCTCTGTTTGCATGTCTTCCTGCATCAGGCTTACTTTAAAAATATCCAATACAGAACTTCCCAGTTCCAGTAACAGCTCTTTCCTTTACAGGATGAGAGCTGCTGAAACCATCACATACCAGAATCAGAACTATTTCTGCAACTGCTCCCTGCTGTCAGTATTGCAAATTTTTTGTTTGCTCATGTGGGTTTTTTTGTTTGATTTTGGGTTTGTTGTTCTGGTTTTGTTTGGGGATTTTTAATTCTTATTTATTTATGCTGCAGTATTTGTACTTTCTGGAGAAGCTCTTCTGCCAGGATGCCCACAGAGGAGAGAGAAGGATGCTGGGAGAACAACAAGCAAGGAAGACTGATCCTGGCACCCAACCTTACTCTCACCATAGTTATAATGCAAAAACATCAGCAGCTAAAGCCTAAAGGGGTCCACAGCTCTACCTTCCTCCACTTACCCTCCCGAGGCTCAGCGAGCCCCTGTTTGGATTCATTGTGGTGATGAAACATTTTCAGATGGGGCCTTAAACTCTGGATTATATTCGGTTGGCTCCTAGTGGGGTTAGAGTAACCTGCAGAAAGTCAAGATGCTCTATTCATGGCAAAAACACACGTCCACCTCTGCCACCCTGGTGCCTGCTCCTGCCTGAAGACACCTGGCAGACAGGAGCTCAAACAAGACGTCAATTTGCTGAAATTACACGTAACTGACAAGCAAAGGACCAAATTCAGGACCCAGCTGGTTTTAACGCAAACAGATGTAATGAAGTACAAAGCCGTGGCTGTGTCCTGAGCTGAGTGCAACCAGCACTCCCACAAGGAGCCAGAGGCAGGAGTAAGATCTGCATGGAGGGATGGAAATTCCATTAAGTTCCCACATCTTCAGGAGCTGAGGACTTTCAGGAAGGATTTCATGCTGGAACAACTGCCAAGCTGATCCTTGCAAGTTTAGCACTGAAGTTATCTTTAATGTCGGGAATTAAAAGCTGCATTTAAATATTCAACTGTTGAACAGACTCTCCTCTCTAGTAAGTGGGTAAACCTGGAATATTTCCATTTAAGTGAACTTATTTAAAATCTAGCTTTTAACACTAGTCTATGAAAGGGGATAATCCCATTCAGAAATTATTTGCTTGTTATAATAAATCCAAGTTGAAAAATGAAAGATTCAATTCTCTCCTGCTGGAACAAACCCTTTCCAACACTACAAACATTAAGAATCACATACACTATATCACATCATCGGATGGCTCATGAAAATTTCTAATTAGCTCAACAAAAAATCCACATAAAACCTTTCTTCTATATTTTGCAGCGACACAAATTTACATGTTGACTACACACAGCTATTATTCTGATAGTTAGGTAACTTGTCAACTTTCCTTCCATACAAAGAACACACTGCCCTAGAAATCCTGTNTTATTCACACATACATTATTTAGTTGAACATCACTTACTTGACTCACTGTCGATGCTGCTGACGCTGTCAGCATGGTGCATGCCGTGCTTGTGCAGGTGCTTGTAAATACTGAACCTCGAAAACTTTTTGGGTTTTCCTACTCCTTTCATTTTTGATGTGTCTGGGGCATCGTCAGCATTCCTCTCGAACAAGTGGCTCTCTGGGGCCAGAGCTTGTGGCTGCAGTGAGACACGTTCAGATGACTCCACTGCAGACTTAAAAGACACAAACCATGGCTGCAGGTCAGGTATGAAGAGGTTCCCCTTTAACTACAGATTCTCATGCAGATCACTGCTCAGAAACAAGTCAATTTTTGCTCTATGACAGACACACTTTGGTGGGAACTAGGCATGCTTTTTGAGGAGAGTCTGTACTGAGGAGGCACTCGCCAGGAAAGCCTAGTGATATTAGCAGCATTTGATTCCATAAATTTACTCTGGATTATTACTCCTCTTGAAATTCTTATCAACCTAGACCTCTCAAATTTTGAGAGACATGTGGCTGCATACAGGCCCAGGTTAGCAGAAAGCTCAGCAAACAAGGCAGCTGCTGAGGGCATGAATAACAAAAATCTCACAGCACTCTGCAAGTGCTTACTCTGCATTTCTAAGTTTTGTTAAGAAAAGAGATGTTGTCCAGAGAAGCTGTGGATGCCCCATCCCTGGAAGTGTTCAAGACCAGACTGGACAGGACATGGAGCAACTTGGTCTAGTGGAAGGTGTCCCTGCCCATGATGGGGGTCAGAACAACATGATCTTTAAGGCCCCTTCCGACCCAAACCATTCTAAGATTCTATGATTTCAAGAACACAGACTTCAAATTGTGGCTCCAGGGGAAACCCAGCTCTCTTACCTCCGTGCCCTAGCAAGGGCTGCTCAGCACCTGGCCCTAAAGAGTCATTTGATGCTTAGATCCTTCCTCCTTCTCATCACTTATCTGTCATAAAAGCTCCAAAACCCAACTCTACGCTCGAAAGAGGACACAGCCCATTCACCCCGCCCACAGACCTGCTGTGGCTGACCGTGGCCACCAGCTGGACCCAGCCCACTTACTGCCAGGTTGGCCGTGGACACCGACTTGACGGCGGCGGCGCGCTTGACGCTGCCCACGTCGGTCAGGCGGTGCTCGTCGTCGTCCCAGCGCCCGTACGCCAGGTCAATGCCGCCCACGAACGCCACGGACTGGTCAACGATCACCAGCTTCTCGTGGTGGGCCCACAGGTACACGGAGGAGGACACGTGGTCTGGGTGTCTCATCACCTGTGGAGGGAACCAGCACTCGAGCTCAGTGTTGTCATCAAATTTAAATCCTTGCAGGCAGAGAGATGTCCAGCTCTTTTCCGGCTGCTTGGGATGATGGGGAAGTGCTGGAGCTGTTAATGGATGCATCCACTGCTAATTACTGAAGCTACACAATTGCCCCACAGCTGGGGTCAGCAATATGGCAGGCAGGTGTTTCCCCAGGATGCAGGAATCCCAAGCAGCAATGGTTAGGGATCTTGGGATAGGCCACCCTTCCAACAGTTTCATAAGGGGACCATAGTCAAAGAAACTGCTTCAGTTGAGCTGTAATAGCTGAGCTTTCAAACACAGAGCCAGCTCTGAAAGAAAACAACATATTGGTGATCTGAGTCACTTCTTTGGTTGTTGCCACCACACAAGTGAAATGAGAAGTCGGGTGGTTTTTTCCCCCCCCCCAACTTAAAATCACGTTGTTTGGCATTTGTTTAGGAGTTTCTTTCTGACAAGTGTTTATGGAACCCGAATTTCTATATCTAATCTTAGAGTTTTATTTCTTGTATCAGAGCCATTACACCAGCTTCCTGGAGAAAAAGCTACCAAATTTCACCTGGCTGCTCCCAAAAACCTGTGACACAGCTTGTGTGTATCATCCAGTTTTGCTGTGAAGATGATGAACGGATGCTTCCCTTCACTGTGACAATGATCAAGTGAAAATAAATCAACTATTCTAGCATAACAAGTATCTCACTGCTCATTAAGGTATATGTGTCTTTAAGAGACTGGATCTAGCCTTATCTACTGGCTGGTCTGCCACACCTGATTTTCTGCTTGGTGCCACAACAGCAGCCTAACAGCACAGGACAGTGCAATGCTGTTCTTCTGTGGTGGGAACGTTAACACCCAGTGTTGACTCTCATCATTCACATTTGAATAGAAATGCTGAAATGAGACAACATTCTCAAATTGTAGTTTTCCATTTGATATAACCCCATTAGCTTGTCACATGAAATCCACTTCTTGTGAATTAAGACTAATAGTTGCTTTGGCAAATCTAAACGAAGCAATTTTATGTTCCATTAGAACCTAAAGAAATGAAGTTGCCAGATGTGGCAGCCACTATATGGGTGTGTCTCGTCAGACTACTGCCACTGCAATGGTGGGAAGCACTCCTGAACTTGCAGTGCCCACCCAAATACACCGGGCTCAGCACTAGCCATGAAGAACAACTGAATGCAAACACCCTCCACACAGCCCTGTGCAACTACCTTAATGTTTGGATGGAGGTGCATGAGCGTCCGCTTGCTGTATTCACTGTTGATCCCCAGGGCAAGCTCCACCTCTTTGTACAGCATAACAAAAATTCTCACTCCTTGTTGCTGTCAGAAATAAAAAGGAACACATGGAAGACAGGCACATCAATGGACACTCTCTGTTTCTGAAGGGAGGAAAAGCTAAGAGGCAGTAAATGTGTTGTGTCTGCTCATGGAAATGCTGATTGAGGTTACTTGCTCTTGATTATGCTCTTCCAGACCCACCATGGGGACCCCACAGCCTGGAAGGACCTGCCTGCTTGGGTAAGCTATCCAGCTTCCTGAGAAGTGTTCAGGGCCTGGGTTTGTGTGGGTATTGTTTTTGTTTGAGCTATGCCAAGGCCCATCCACAGGTCATTTCTACAGCAGCTCCTTTTACAAACCCTTTGAAGTAGATTTTGCAAACACGATTCACTCCAATCATGTTCATCCACTCAAGTTCAGTGTTCTGGTGCTTCGTGTTGCCCTGAGGGCTGCCCAGAGTTAAATGTCTCTGCAGGATGACAAGACTGGTGAGGTCACACAGATACCCGTCTCCTGAAGGGGATGTCACCAACTCAACATCAGCAAAGAGGTTCTTTCTGCTGCTAGAGCTAAACAAGCTCCTGGAATACACTGAGCAGTGCTAAAAACATGGCGCTTTTTGTGACCAGCATTGTATCCATGGGAGGGTTTCTAGGAGCTCTTGTTAAAGCACTTTCAAATGTGCCAAGTGCCTCCCAAACCTTGGCAAATACTGGTCACACACTGGGACACCTCCACTTCCCATAAATCAGCATGCATTAAAAGGTTGCACTAGAGTTTGCCAGCTTAAACTTGGAACCTAAACTTTCCACAGCCTTTTTAAAATTCCTGTTCCCATAAAGCTGCTACAAAGATGTCAGGCAATCTCCAAATTGTGGATGATATTCTGCTCTCCACTGCACCCAGGGGAGTCCAAGGCAGCACTGCACACACAGAAAGGACAGCCTTACCCTTACACCTTGACACCAGCTTGCTGACTGCCCTGTCGAGTCAAAGAAACACTACAGGTGAGAGAGCAAGCATTTCCAGGGACTGACCTCACTCTCCTCATGGCTCTTACAATGTTTTTATGGCCATAAGAAAATCCATGTCAATGTGACAAAAAGAAGCCAAATTCCTCCTTTGAGTGAGTGACGCCTTGCGGCCAGTTTATTTTTGACAGAAAATAAGAATAATTCTAAATAAACAATGATCAGACACAAAGCTCTCATTTTTTATCTAGGTATGTGGAAGGGTGAGGACTGTGATGACAGCTGGTTTGGAAGGGGAAAGAGTCAAAAACTATTTCAGCATGTCACAGGATCATAGAATCACGGACTGGTTTGGGTTGGATGGGAACTTCAAGACCATCTCCTTCCACTCCCCTGTCATGAGCAGGACACCTTCCACTAGACCAGGTTGCTCAAAGTTCCATCCACACTGGCCTTCAATAATTCCAGGGATGGGGCAGGCACAGTTTCTCTGGACACCCTGTGCCAGGGCCTCATCACCCTCACAGGGAAGAATTTCTTCCTAATATCTAATCTAAACCTGCCCCCTTTTAGTTTAAAGTCTGTGTCCACATGACTTCTGCTCTTCTACTACAGCAAGAGTCCAAGAGGTTTCCCAGTCATGGGAATAAACCTTGTGACTCACTGCTGATATGGAGCAAGCTCTTTTTGGCACCGGTGTTATCGCAGGGTGTGTGAACAGCTGGAGCACAGCCCACACCCATAAACACACCACAAAGTTCTCAGCCTTCCCTGTACCTCTGAATTACATAAACCACATGGAGAGCACCAGACAGCAGCAGGTCTTTGACCTCATGTCCTGGGGTGACTTTATGATGTTGTATCCCCTATCACTGCTCTATGCCCAGGCATGAAATCCTGTGAACATGAAATCCAGGAATTGAGGCAATTCTAAAGCAAGGCCAAAGCGACCCAAACCTGGGGCAATCAGAGGATCCACCCTTCTGCCTCTGAGCTCTTCCAAACCCAAACAAGGGGAACAAATCAAAACACGTGGTTTTCCAAGGCCATCTGATGTGAGGCTTTAACTCTCATCCCCACCAAAACGAAGGGTGGAAGTGCTCCAGCCCAGCACGACCCCCTGGCTGGGGGGGTAGCAGGGTGAAGGGTGCAGCTGGAGCTCACTTACTGCTTTCCTCTTGAGGATGCAGTCCAGCCGCCAGCGATTCCCTTCCACCACAGGTCTCTTCATGAAGATTTCCGGGCTCAGCCTAAGAAAATAAAGGTATATGAAAAGCACAGCAGATGTAGCCTGCAAACAAAGCACTGGCCTAAATAACCAACTTGGGAAGCAAAGGAATTGAAGTTTAAATAAAGTGGATGTGAAAGCTCGTGTCCCAGAGTGATGCATTCTCCAATATCCTGCTCTTTGTTCTTTAATAACTGAGCATCAAAGAGGGCAGGGGACACGTCCAGCACATTCATCTTCATATTCAACAACCCACGAGACCAGGTTGAACAGTGATGTATAAATAGGGAAATTTGGACTCTATCTGTGAAAGAAAGATGCAACAAAAGAAACCCCAAGGTAGGTTTGAAAGAAATATCCAGACCTAAAAAATAAGTAAGAGTGGGATTTCAGTTCTCCTGGCACTTGAGCTATCTGAACAGAACAGATTTGTGCTGAATTTTCCTTGCTGCCTAAAGACAAAGTAATAGGATCTCTCAACAGGGCATTTTATCACTTCAAGGCTTACAAGAAATAGTTAAGCAGTCTCATCCAACTCCTGCACAGCAAGGTGACAGAACCTCATTCCTCTACTTTTGTACCAGGCACAGGCATTTGGGCTTGGATAAAGCATATTGCTACATCCTGTTTTTATCTTATGCACCAAGTTTCAGGTAAGTTTTGGAATTCCATGATACTTTAACAATTGTCTGAATAAACCACGAAGTACGAGACAATGGGTCTGAAATGGGATGCTCTTGAACTGCCACGTGATGTTGCACACGGGGACCAAGGAGCATTAGGCTCAACTGTGGTCATGGCAGGAAACAGATTTACCCTGTTAAATGCTAACATGCTGTGTAGTTTTCTCATAATAATTTCCTCCTAGAAAGTCATTCTCCCAGTTCCCAGAGGCAGCAGATAAGCAGCCAGAGGTTCATTTCACAGATGGAGAAAGAAGAGCACAGAGACATGCGTAACGTGAACAGGAAATCTGAGTCATGTCTTGGAAGCCTCCCATGCTCATGGTCCAGGCTGGCTCAGGCAGATTGACCTCCAGAAAGGCAAGATACGGGCAGCCATAACCAGCACCCAGCCAAGAAACTCTGCCCAGTCTGTGAGAGAACCCTTCTCCTGCCACAAGCAGGAACCAGAGCACTGCATAAACACATAAACTAGGTAACAAGGGGGCAGAGCCAGGCCGTTTGGCAGACACAGAGCTCAGAGAGAGTGTCAAAAGTCCTCTCCCTCCCTTATCTGGCCCATTTAAGAGCAGACCAAAAGGACACATCCACAAGATGCTCTCATCACTGGCACGAGGCTTCCCAAGGCAGCGAGGAGAGGCTGAAAGGAGGATCCCATGCAGGATGTCATGGCAAGAGCACTGTTGAGCATCGCTGTTCCCTTACACACTGAAAGACACCCATGCCCCTCAGGTCTGCAGCAATTTACACTCCTGATGAGCACCTCAAGCCACCACATTTGCAGCTCAGGTGGTGCCCCCGTGCAATTTCAGGCATTTCCATGGAGGGCGACAACCAAGCTGTTGATGCGAAGCGTGCGCTTTTGCTGCCAGCCCTCCTGAAAAGGCCTTTGAATACAACACAAGGAGAGGTTTGGGTGTGCTGCCAAACCATCTGGCTGCGGGGCTAGCTGCCATACTGTAGGGCTCCGAACAGTGCCGCATTGTCGGGAGCGTCCCCAGAGAGACAGCTGGGCAACACCCAAACATGTCAGTACGAACCACCAATCTGTGATGAAAATTTCTTCCTTAGCGGCTTCCATGGCGTTTGCGACGTCTTCGAAGTACCACTTGGCATTGACATACCTGCAAAGGCAGACAGGGTGCAGAGTTATGCCTCCTCCCCTTCATTAAACAAAGCACACGGCTGAAGAGCGATGGGGTTCTGTGTTAATGACGTTTATGTTCTCCTCTAGAAAGCAAACACAGTCCTAATTTCCAGAATCAGGACAACACACAGGAAGAATTCAATGCTGCTATCAGTACCTTGATGAAACAGCACAATAAGGGAATACTGAGTGCCACTTGGCACTTCTGCCAACTCCACACAATATTCCTGGGTTCTGCTTGACATGCAAGCCAGGTTTGTCTTTCAGGAAAGGATGGTGGAGTGGTGTTTCCTTTGATTTATGGAAACTACTCGGGCAGCAGTTGTTGTGAGGCAGAAGCTGCAGTGAAAGCACTGGTCTGCTTCCAGCTAGAATCCAGTTTTTGAGGCACTTCTGGGAATGGATTAGTGCAATCAGGTTACACTGAAGGGGACAGAAGGATTTCTCAGGGACTGCTGAGGGTGCATACAGCCCAGTCACCCTCCGACTATACCCAGATCAGCATTTGTCAATTCCCTTTTCTCATCTTTATCCTTACAGTGACAAATACCCAACACGTTCAAATTCAAACACAACTCAACGCTGCAAAACGTGATGAGCCGTGATGCAGAGCTCCTGCCATCAGCACTGCTACTCTGTCCCCGCTGAGGAAAGCCTCATTTTTTTTGTAACTTCTTTAATTATCACCAGCCCCCACAGCTACCAAAGGCTACCAGCTCTGTCCGTGAGAGCCGGGGTGCTGAGGGCAGGCAGGGAGCAGGTCCTCACCACTTGGCCAGGGTGTTCTCCTGCACGGCCGCGTAGGAGCCGAAGCGATGCTCCGTCAGAAAGTCCTTGCCGTGTTTCCGGATGAACTCGTCTATGCCCTGCCTCCACCACTGGGCATGTCTGTAGCTGTTACACTTCAGAATCAGCGACCTATAAGAACACATGACGCACAGGGCAGGAGGCTGAAGCCATTTCCATTTAATTGGGCTGCTCCTCGCTGCCTGTACATGTTGGCAAATGCATCTGTACCGGTCATATTTTATTTACACAAAAAGTAGGGACTTGGCTGTTTTGTTTGCAAAAGAATGCACAGCGCTGAGCTGCTCTGAGTGACTAACAGTATTGCACTGCCAAGCATAAGAAAACCACCCATGTTTAAATTATTAGCACCAGCCTAACATGGAGTTGGAGCCAGCTAATGTTTTATTTTTTAGGAGATGAATTTATACTGTGCACTAACATAAAAACATTAAATATCTCTTTATCCCCCACTAGTATGTCTTTTGAGTAATACTCCATGGGGATGCAGAAGAAAACATCCCTCCCTGAAGCATAAAGAGAAGAGAGTGCCTAAAAAATTACCTATGCAATTGCTGCCAAACCAGACTGTGCAACTCAGCATGTACCATGCCCCCAGGCCCCAGCAATCACCGCAGGGATGGACAAACAGAGGCTCCAAACGCCTCATTAAGACATCAGAAATGATCAGCATTAGGGCCAAATCCCCAGCAGGTCTGAGCACCCCAGCAGCAGCCACTCAGGCTTGTTAACCCCTCCTGCAGAGCAGCATCGATTCCTCCTTGGAAAAGCAAAAGCAAACTAAAAGGGGATAAACAAAGTTGTTTTCTTACCTGGAGAGATTGTCGATCTGCAGCCCGTATTTAGTTTCCGTTTCTTTCTGGCCTATCTTGATGTTGAATTCCTTATCGACCAGCAGGACGAAGGAAATGGCCCCTGAATCAGGCTTCATGTACATCAGGAACGAGTCCTTCACCACCAGCCACCTGTACGGACACAGCAACCGTGTCACCTGCATCCCACAACCAGGCCAGGCCTCAAAACATGAGCCATGAAAGGAGCTGATAAAATGGAAAAGTGCTTCTTCAAAACAACTGCAAATCATTTATCAGGGAAATCTACTAAATGGTAAAAATTATTCTCAGGAGCTAGATCAGGGGGTAGATTTCTTCAGTAGACAAGTGTCTATTTTACGATCCTGGGTAAGGAGTTTTAATTCAACATAGGACTTTTAAAGTTATTTCCATAACTCCTTTTTACAGGAGTCTTTAAAAATACCAGCTGCCTTGTTTAACAAAACCCATGAGAACATCCCTGGTCATAAACCTCCCAGCACAAGGCAAGGCACAACAAGGATTCCTCCATCCCTGATTTTTATTCAGCTTGTATGCTATATAGGAGTTATTTAACATTTCTAACATTAATTCTGATGCTAGGATCACTTTCACTCCTATCAAAGTATATGAACAAGGCATTTTGGAAAGCTTTTATTGCCAAGCAACAGGCACCCTGTTAGAAACACATGAGGACGGATGACCGGCAGGTTTTACGTAAATACTGTAGCCTGAAGGCAACTCTGGGAAAAAACACATTTTTTACTGTGAATGGCATTTCTAATTTTTTCTCCCCCTGCAGCGTAGCTGGGGTAACCAGCCCCCTCTGTCCCACACAGGTCTCCATCACCAGACCTTCGCCTCATTCTTCTGCACACTCAGAAACACACAAAGCAACACAAAACACTGCAAAAATCTGTTCATTCTTGTATCTTTAGTAACAGCCTCAGCTCCTCATCTACTTCTCGTAATTTTTTATTAGATCCCATAATTTTTTTCTTGCTTTCAGGGCCCTGAAGGAGTCACCTGGCATCACCTCTCATTTGGTCCCAAAATACCTCCCCTCTCTATGTGGCCCACAGTTGAACTCTTAAACATCCCACAGGGTGTATTTCCAAGTATTCTCCCTTCTGTTTTTCCCTGGCAGCTCTACATGCCTGAGGAGTCCTGCCTGTGCCCATTCATAGCTTCACCCCACTTTCCTCCTCTACGTCCTAAAATCCTTCCTTAAAATAACCCTCTCTGGGAAATACTATGGTTATTTGCTTATTTATTAATGCATAAACTGTCAGTCCCAGTGGGCCAAGATGGGAATTTAGTGTCCCACTTGTGATATTCTGTACAGAATCCCACTCAACCACTTCTCCCACCCCCTTTTTAGGCTCTAAAGGAAAATGGAGATCTATCAGATCTGGATGTGCTACTGTCCCCACTACAGCTTGGATAACACAAGGAAGGGTTAACTGAGGAATATCAAGAGGAAAAGGTATTTTTTTCCATAAAAGAGAGAAAGAATTGGTGCCAATTTAATGATTTGACCTGAAGGAAGGTCACATCTTTATCTCCTTGTGCCCTCATTATAGAAATCTTCTGTAAACATAAATTGAGAAATGTTGAAGAGAGTGTGCAGAAACAGGACCTTTTCTTCACAAGAATGCAGAAAGGTGTTGTTGGAAAACAGAACTATTAAAGATAGAACTAATGACAGCCCATGGGGGATGCTAAAATCCAAAGGGGTGTAACACCTGGATGGGGAAGCTCCATCGACCAAGAAATTGTTGCTGTAAGGCAGATATGGGCTATTTAGATTTTCAAATAGAAAGATTTGCCTGGGAAGGGCGTGCTCCAGGAAATACACCCAGCATTTTCTGGACGCTACCTGGTAACACAGGTACTCCCCCACAGCACACATCTCCCTGTGCTGCAGCCCCAGGCAACACCGAGACCTAAGACAGAGGGTAAAGGGGTGGGAACAGCAAATGATGTCTGTCTGCAGCAGGAAGGGACACAGGAACAGGAGAAAACATTGGGATTCAATACCTGCAGTAATAAGCACGAGGCAATGTATTTAACGCCAAGGTTAATTACACCAAACAGCTCCTTAATGCTGCAGGTCACGTCTGGTTTGATCCTGCCCTGAAGCGGTCCAAAGAGTGTTTCAATTAATTGGTTTTCATTTTGCGATTTGAGGAAGGGAAGCTCAGAAAGCCAGGCTGAAATCTGCCTGAGGCAGGTCACCAGCCACATTCCCTCCCAAAGGCACAGAGCTACCCGTGCTCCTGCAGCAGGGAAAGCTGCGCACAGTCTGGGAGGTCACTGCCATTTCCGTCAGCTCTAGGAAATCCCAGTTTTCTTCTGGAGTAACATGTACCTTCTGTGAACGCCAAAGCAGAAGAAAAAACCCACCACACAGAAGGGTGAGGCAGGGAAGAGCCTACAGGCCCTTTCAACCTGAAATTCTGTGGCTTTTGCAAAAAAAAGCAAGATCCTCACCCACAGATTTTTCGTGAGAAAGAGACAAATGGGGATTTCTGCGTGCCCGGGAAGCACATGGCACCCCCACCCTGTGCCACCCCAGCAGTACCTTTTGGACCAGCGGTAGCACATCCTCCCTTGGCCGCAGCAGTTCAGGCCCGGAATGCGGTGGCCCCCGGAGCGCTTCATGATGAACCCTTCTCTGCAAGGACAGGAACGGGGTCAGGGTGGGGGAGGTGGCTCACCTGGAGGTGCAGGGGGGATTTTGGAGGGCGTGCTTGCTGAACCCCCAGCCCTTGTGCTTAGGGCTGGCTCCTGCCACCTCCAACTGCGCCCAACTGTGCTATGCCCTGAAATCTGGATGAAGGGCAAAAGTAGCCCTCCCAGAAGAAACGAATGGAGTTTTAAGAAGCACAGGGTCCTGGTTTATAGCACAGGAAGCAGAAAATTAGGTGGCTCAACAGGCTGCAGGGAGGGAAGAGTGGAAACCCCGTAAGTGCTGTCTTGCAAAGCAGCACAGTTTCAAAACCATTTTTCCAAATTTTAGCATTTCTGTCTGAACAGTAATAATTTTTCACATCTAGATGGCAAAATATTTCCCAGTCAGTCACAGCTGAGGAAGGAAAGCTATTAATTTTAACAGTATTTATGTATAAAACCATGCTCTTAGGGAATCATAATTCACAAAGACATGGCTCACAACTCACATGCCCTTCGGTCCCAGGTCATGGATGAATGACAGCTGGCTTACTCCAATGAACTCCATCTGGGAAAGAGAAAGAGATTCCCCCATCTTTATAACTCTGAAATCCACAAAATTTTTTGCTTCATCAAGGTGACTTGCCATAGAGACCTACAGAACCTACAGAAGATCCTGAGCAGGTGTTACCCACCATCGCTTAAGCATCGTCAAGAAGACCAAGGAAAGTAGTTTGGTTGAGTTTTCTGTTTGTTTATTTTAGATGTACTTTGGATAACACATTTCAGGGCAACCAAGATCCAGTGTATCAGAGGGACTCCATGGTATTCTCCCTCCTGGATTTTTGGCTGAAACAGGGACTCATGTTTGACACTGTTTGGGGGTCTGTGTGATCTTGGCTGGCTGCCTGAATCCTCTCCTCCCTCCAGGGACCCTCACAGAAAGACTGGAAAGGGAATGAGGATATACACCCAGAGCTGGGCACACCCTTTAAGCTCCCTACCCCATGGAGACCCCACATGAGGGTTCAGCCACACAATCCACCAGCATCCTCCAAGGCCACTGCAGCAGGTCAGTGCTGCACACACAGCACTGCCCTTCTGGTTTGAGGAACTGAAAATCCACAGGAAAGCCACAGTGGGGCAGGAGGAGAGCAAGTTCAAATCCCAAAGTCAAGGAACCTGCCTCCTCACAGCTTCTCCTGCTTCGGCAGGGATTGCAGGGAACATAACAGCGAGCAAAGCCGGTTAGAAAGCTCAGCACGATTACATTCACCTCTAAAAATAGGACACTGGGCAATTTCGACCGAGCAGGCTTTTCTTGGCACAGCGGGACATTCCTGGCAGTCTGCTGGATATTAGCCCTGGGCCCCTTCAGCAGGGAGAAACACTCTGCCAGGGTGTCCTGTGCAGGACAGGGCTGGAGCAGGCACAGCCCTGCGATGGAGTCGCCTCGCACGGCAGAACCTTGCCTGCACCCAGGCACTTCTAATTTATTGTCACATAAAGTTGTCCAAGTGCAGAAAGGTGGCTCAGGGCAGGGTGAGGGCAGGTGTCACTGTCTTTTTGGCCAGGCAGCAAGCCAGAGGGAACCTCTAACAGCACACTTTGGCAATGAACCTTGCTGGGGCTGCAGTCCAGGGCTCAGCCCATGCTCCTGATCGCAGCTGGGACAGGAGGCAGCCTCGGTACCAGCTTCAGGATATGCCTGCCCATACCCACAGAAACTCCAAGGAAAGGCTCTCTCTTCTCAAGGAAAGGGCCACCGTCACCTGCTCTTTGGCAAACCAGCCTCAGGGCCTCATCAGCAAAATCCAATTTTGCACAGGAATTACAAGGGTGGACACCTAAGTCTCACAGACATTTTCAGACACCAAGTATACCAAAAAGTATCAGTAAATTTGGGGTCAAAGTCTACCTTGACATTATGATGAGGCTAGCACAGGTTCCCTGCCCAATACCATCATTTGTTCACAGAAAACAGCAGTAGGACCAAAGTTCCTTTCAGCCCCTCATGCTCAGCTGCTCCTGACAGGACCTTCCCAAACTTCTCATATCAGCCAAGGACATGGAGAAGAACAGACACTATTGCTTTCCACTGAGTATCTCAAGGACATAAAGTAATTTCTACTCAGCTGAGACAAATTAATGCTTTGATTTCAGAAAGAGGTTAGAACAAGCTATTCCATGCTATTTTACTAACCATCTTGCTCTCTCTGTTCTCCCCACATGTTTGGGAAAAGCACCGGGTGTGTCCTATGAATATTTCAGCTGTTTCTGCAGCAACACTCAGAGCAGGGTGGGAAGCACCTGAAAAAACCAGTGCACCCTACAAGCCCTTATCAGAGGTCCCAAGCAAATTCTCAGGCCAGTTCTTTGCCCAGATCCCATTTTAACTTCTTCATGGCATTTCCTATCAGACAAATCAGAAACCCAGACATCTTTCTCACAGTGGGCACGCACACCAAAAAAGCATATAAATGTCAAAACCCTTTGAACATGCTGGCTGGAACCAGAAAGCTGGCAGGAATTTGAGGAGCACTGCATGCAGAGAAATAATTGTCCTCAAAGAAGCAAAAAGAAAAACCAAGAGGGAAAATTACTTGCAGAAACACAACTACCACTACGTAAAAGAGAAAGAAAGATTGTCTGGCAGCACAGCAACCTCTTCTTCAGCCAAGCAGTCTTTGGAACAGCAATGACAGGAGCGCATCCAACACGTTGATCAAGCGTTGGTTTGTAAAAAAAAAAAAACAACTTAAAATAAATTCCTCCAGTTAGAAGGAAAATTCCTCAGCGTAGTGCAAAACATCTGATGGAATGATTTATTGTTGCAATTACTGCCACATTAGCTATTTTTACTGTCACAGTGCCTCTCATCCGAGGTGCTCGTCGTTCACAGAGAGACTGGGAGAGGCAGGCAGGGCAGCCAGGAGCTTTCATCTCCGTCACATCGGAATTCCTGCGCTGCCCAGCTGCCTCCCTGGGATCTGGCACCCCGCTCTGGTTTCAGAGTGACCCGCAGCAGGATGGTTTTGGTATGAGATGTAGGCCTAGAGAATGCAGCTTCAATGACATTGTTGTGGCAATGAACAGAAAAATAGAAAGGCGGACGGGAGCGATGGGCTGCAGGAGGATGGGCTAGGGAAGGTGGAGAACCAGCTGCAAGGTGTTCAAACCATCCTGTCCTGCCAGCAATGCGGAGCATGCATGACTTATGTAAGTAAAAATTTCATAGAGCATCCACATTTCAGAAAGGATTCAGCTTCTCCATGCTGTATCTTTCCATTTTGACTCTTGTTCTTAATTTAGTGGGCTCAAAAACATATCCAAAGTTGATTAGCACTGGTCACTAGCAGTAAAATGGAATTACACACTCTTCAGAATAATGTTGTTCAGCACAATTTCTTACACAAAAAAACACCTTGCTTATACGAAATACAAATTAAAAAAACCCTAAATGTGCTGCATTTCAAGTGCAATAACTAAAAATACCGATGGGTTGGGTGGGGACCTCCACAGAGGTCTGGAGATCCAAGGGCTGTATCAGAGGCAAACCAGCGGCCATTCTCACATCTCAGCTGCTCTTATACTGTGTTGCTTTCACTTAAGATGAGTTTTTTACTCTCACTAAAGCTCATGCAAAACATTACACACATACCCATGCTACAATTAAATTTTATTTTTCATTTGCTTGGGCATCTTTTAAGTATGGGAGCTTGTACAAAAAATAATGCAAAGGTCCAATTAATGAAATGTTTATAAAGAATCCAATTAAGCCTCACCATTTTGAGGCTATATTTTTCCAATTTCCAGAAAAAAAGCATGAACAGTTAACACACTGAGATTCCCACAACATTCATTTTAACAGTAATTGTCTTGAAGCACTTCAGCCCAAAAGTACTATAAAAAGGTTTTGGAAAGAAGAAGAAATGACGTGGGATTTAATCACACAAATCACAAAACTAAAAAAAAAAGAAATTAAAAAAAAAAAGAAAGAAATTAAATATAAAAAGCTGAGGATGTACAACCTCTACAATGCCATGTAGTCACTGTGGACCTGATCCTTAACCCACCAGACACTTCAGGTCTGCAAAACCACAAGCTTGACTTGCAGGCTCGACTGTCTCAGTGCATGGCACATCCTCCAGACAGTGTATAAAGCAGTTTGCTCCCACTGGCAAATAATGAATTAACCACAAATGCAAAATAAAAGAAGTAAAAAAATAAATTCATTAAATTGTGCAGCTCAGATGTAAAAAACATCTCCTCCGAGATGCTACTGACCCAAGCAGGCTCTTCATCGTGACCAAGGGTTACACTCCAGGCAGGTCTCAGCTTGCCTTTGCAACTCTATGCCTGATTTAACAAAGAGTTCCTGATTTTTAAAAAGTCCTTAGTCCATGGATTTGATGAGAGGAACACACAGGAGTCCAAATGTGCTCCAAGATTAAGACAGTTACAGCATTTGTCAGCATCCAGGCAAAAGACTTTTCAACTACAGGAAGAGCAAAGCCCTCATTTTGTTCTCAGGAGTTCCAGGGAAAGTGCCAAAAATCTTCACTTTAGTCTCGTCTGAGAATGGTGGGGGTTGTTCTGGTGTTGTTTTAAAGGAAGCACTTCCTTCCCTGTGCTTTCTTCCAGCATCGCCTGCAGGACCCGTGCCGCCACCATCAGCAGCGAAGTCCTCCCTGAACACTTCACTGTGGCCAAATCCAGTGAAAGCCAACAATAAACTGAGAATTTATGTGCAAAGGGACATCTGGCTCCGGGGGCTGGGGACAGAAGGGCGATTCAGCCTTGGAGGGGAGCACCCCACAGCTGCCTGGGCAAGGCAGGGCCACCCGTCTCCTCCCCCAGCCCCCACCATGCAGCCCGTCTCAAATCACAGCCGGCCAAAGCATCACCCACGTTCTCACAGGAGCAGATATGCTCCAAAATATTTGAAAAAGGCAACGCCTGCCTAAAAGTGACAAGATGGATCCACACTGTAAAACAACTCTCCCCCGCTCTGCATATGCTACTGATCAAAATCGCCAAGTTATCCCAATCTTGCTCCTAGAACAAAAGATGACTATTTTCCACATGCAGACTAACACAGCTCTTCACTGCATTGGAATTAAGCTCCACAGCCTGTTCCCTAAAGAAGCACTCTAAGGAATGCAGCCTCCTCAGCCTCAGCCTGAAGATTTCCTGCCATCCAGAGCGCGGTGGCCAACCCCAGTGGCCACTTTGTCCCATGGAACAAGCAGTGCTCAGCACTGAGCCCTGCAGGAGAGCACACACAGTTTTCAGACACATCCGGCTTTGAGCTGCCCAACATCTCTACACAACTGAAATCCTGCAAAATAGAGGAATATCTAACCACAACAACAACAGCGGAAGAGAACTGGCTGCTACAGAAACGCAAAGTTCAGTCTATATTTCTGGCTTGTTTGAAAACCAGGTGTTCCCAGTTACCACTCGGTGCTCAGAAATGTCACTGAACTTGGCAGCTATGCAGTGCGTGCATCAGATTTTGCTGGTAATACAAAAGATGGAGTAACACAGTCATTATGCAGCCAAAGAAAGGGGAAATAAATTACCATCCCAAGAGATGTCAAAGCTGCGGCTGACAGGTGAGGACTTCTGAAGAAACATTAGAGGATGAATTTCAAAAGAAATATTTTTGCTTAAAATAGGCCTAAAGCTGGATTTGACATTTCTCCTCATGTCAAAAAGTGTTGACTTGGGGAAATAAGCCAACTATCATCTCCCTTTGGAACTGAAAAAATACCCATTCACCTCTCTGGGTATCACACACACAAACTCAATGTCACTAATGTCCAGGGAAACTGCCCAGAATAGACACCTGAGACAAATCTGCACCCAGAATCACGCACAAAGCCCAGACTGAAGGGGCAACTACAACTATGGTTTGGATTCCAATTTTTTACACATTTAAAACTTTAAACTATCATCTTAAACACTCTGCAGAATTAAACAGAATCCCACTACATGTACATATATGTACAGCCAGCTGTCTGGACTGAACTAGCTTGAGGAGGTTATCACTGTGTTCTACCAGCAACCTCTGAGTAACTCCTTTGGTTTTAATCATATTACATCTGTGTTGGAGAAATCAGCTAAGTCAAAATGCTCACAAAACAGCTGTAAAATGTTTCTTGCAGAAGCTGCATGTCTTCTTCCAATGAATTCAGCATTTGTAAAGTGAATATTCTTTAGACATTTAAGCAAACTAATTTCTACTTACTGTTCCATGGTAGTTCCTGTACATCGGCATTTTCAGGATATTTGTCAAGTAGTCCTCCAGCTGTTTCTACAATTAAAATGTTGAAACTTTAGATAGGATGTGGAGGTTTTTCTTGAAAATTCCTGTAATCCAACTGTCTGGCATTAGGAAGCAATCAAGAAATCAGACCCACTTTTCAGTTTGAGTGGATAAATAAATACATAATTATGTGCTCATGGGATATCATAGCTCAGCACTATAAACAGTTTGGTCATAGGTTGTTTACTGTTCATAGTTCTGTGTTTGTTCCTTCCACCAGCAGACCTGTTCCGTGGCAGGGTCACTTTGGAGGTCAACTTTCTTGACTGAGACAAAGTTTCAGAACAATTTTAAATACCAAATCAGTCCCCATTGTTTCTGACCCACATGAATCAGCTTTGTGAGAAAACAGGCTGAGAGTCAACTGAGAGAGTCTGTTTAACCAAAACAAAAGGTTCATGGGGTGAGGAACACAGGGACCATACTGTCCTGTCCCAAAGACACAGACTGAGCAGTGGCTGGGCTTGTCCTCCCCAGCCAGGATGGGAGAAGAGAAGAGACGATTATGGGAGAAGTAATCTCTTCCCATCTTCATCACAAAAGGAAAAATTAAACTGTCTGGGCATGGGAAACTGGGCAGAGTCCTGCAGGACACAAAACAAACTGAAAGGAAACACGATTAAAAAAAAAAAAGGAAAAAAAAAAAGCATCTATAAAACAGCTTTCTTCCTCTTTTAAACCCACATCTCTCTCCTGAAACTTCCCATGGATCAGAGAAGCCATGAACAGCAGGGTTTCTGCATGGCCCAGCCACAAGACACAATCCTTTAATCTTTTGGGCCTTGAAGCTCCAGTGGCACAAAGCCCAGGGAGGGAGGGAGGCAGCAGCAGAAAGAAAACGATAAGCACAGCCTGAACAAACATGGAGTTTTTAACTTGCAAACAGCAAAGCTGCAATGAAGAGGTAGGAAGACATCCACCCTCTCCATGGAAGGGCCCATCTGTTAACATCTGATGAAGTTACACAGAACACGTGTGCCTGAGCTAAAATTACCACTTCAGCATCAACAGCCTGACTGCCATCTCCTCTTTCAGAGAGGGACAGCACCAAAATCTCTCAGATTTTGATGGCCACGGGGCTGCCTCCATCACGCAACTTGACTCTGCAAACTGCCTTGTCTATCTTTACATCAGAGCAGGTGGGAGGAGGGGAACCCCCACTCCCAGCATCACGGTGTTCCTCAGCTGCAGAGGAAAGCTTTGCTCACAAGAACCCCAGGAGCAGCATCCTCATCACTGCACAGCGGAGAATTCGGCATTAAAGCTGGACTTTCAAAGCTGAAGTTTGTCAATCAAAATACTGTAATGGTAACAAACAAGTGTTTTGATAGTGTGTGGCTTTGGAAGCCACCTGCCTGGCTTCTCTGCACCTCAGAGCATCCCTCAGGCCCCCAGACTGGGGTGGACACTCACCCTCCTGCTAGAGAAGTGCTCCTCCCGCACTGTGCTCTCCGCCGTGTGCGGCAGACTCGGCATCTGCCTCGGCTCTCCCCTTTTGATGGATTGTCTTCTCACCGTGTGACTGGAAGGAAAAACACAACCCAGCATCAAGTGTCAGTGCTGCAGGCGTGTGTATGCCTCGATATGTAACCCCTCTTCTGCAATGCCTTTATTTTTCCTATCCAAGATCTTAAAAACTGACGAGTGGGCAGGATAGCCAAAAAACCAAAAAACAAACCAGAAAAGAAGACAGTGTGGATTCATTTAAGAAGCCAGTGTGCTCCAACTGGCTCACAAACAAAAACACTATACAGAAATATCAGAGTTTGATTTTTGAGGGCCACAATTTTCCCTATTAAGTAAGGGGCACCTACAAACTGTTTTCAGAGCATTACGTTCCTCCAGCCATTAACCCCTCATAATTTCACCTCTCCCATCATACCCCAACATTTCCCTGTATCAGGAGGCTCTCACTGACCTACACCACTTCTTGTCACACTTCTTTTCCCTTTCCTCTTATATTTCCAGCCATCCCAAGCACCAAGGCCAACCTGGCTAGGTATCCCCACACCTCCCACATCCTGCCCATGCTGTCAACAAGCCACAAAGCTCCAGCAATTTCCACTAGCATTATCATAACCCTTCCCCAGGTTCAAGGCAAATCCAGCTCAAAAGCTGATGGCCCGGGAGACAATGTTTCCTGCGTCAGCAGAGAGAGGTTTGCATCACTTAGATTATAGCTGCTAAACACATAGATTAAATACTTTTATTACAGCTGCTAAATATTCATGGTGACTGAATTTCTCTGCCCTCTCCTTACAGCAAAGTAAATGGGACCAGTGAAGCCAAATAGATACAATATTAAAAATAAAAAGATCACATCTCCCAAAGCCCACTGTGCCCACGGATGCACACTCACCTCCTGGTGGGGATAGGGATGCGCACGAAGGCTTTGTACCTCAGCAGCTCCCTGTGAAACTCCTGGAAGTGCTTGAACTTCCTTTTCACTTGCCAGACAAACTCTCCATGGGTCAGCTCGATGGTGTAAACATTGGGGCTTGGTACCTGCAGGGGAGAACATCACCGCACAGGATGCAAATTTTGAAATTAGCCATTTTCCTGCAGCTGCTCATCTGAATAGCCTTTATTCAAGGTTACTTAAAAGATTATTCTGTCTCATGATTTCTTGTTCTTCTTTATTCGATTTTATAAATAGACAGATAACCTTCTCTCCTAAGCGTTTTCTGAGACACAGGCTTTGCTGCTTCCTCAGCCCACGAACAAGCAAATGCAAAATTAAGGCACAAACAGCATTTTAAATACAGTTCCACAGAAATCAAACAGAATTTCTGGAAGTTCTGACCTTCTTAGTGGAAGTAAAGCGTTCAACTTCCAACACACGCACTCGGACAGGACATCCCATGAGGTACGTCTGCGTGCCCGGCTCTTTGAACCCATGGGTGTGGTAGATGGCAGAGAAAGGAATGCACACTGGAAGGACCACAAACCCCACAGAACTGTTAGCTCGACAGCCTTGTAACAATCCACGATGGCATGAAAGCCAGTAGACAGCAGCTATGCTTTAACATGGGAGCATTTACACAGCAGCATTAGTTCCAGAAAAATATAGCAATTTTTATTAAGGAGAGCTCAAAGACAAGGTTACACAGAAGGGACTTGGGAAGCTCAGGTTTTAAGACCCTCCTGGTTCTAAATCAGGGCCAGTGCTAGGCTTGGCAAAACCCCCGAGGCTGTACCCTACCTGCCAACAGATTGTTAAACCCAGGCAGGACATGGGATGAGAACACACGGGCGACAACTCACCGGTGCCTTTGGGGTCAGTGAGTATCTCCGCGTCCACCTCCTCCCCCTCCACATGGAGCTCCCTGGTGTCCAGGCTCTCGATGATGTTGCTCATGTCTGCAGCGAGCTTCTTCAGCGTGGATGTGGCTGCATGGCTTTCTGCTCTCAGAGACATCTCAGGGGCCTGCGCTCGGGAGCCGCAGGGCGCTGCGGAGAGATGGGGCAGGGCTGTCACCACCCTGTCTGCAACACAGGGCTGAAGGAAACCACTGGCAATGCATGGACACATCTCCCTTCCATCCCTTCATCCACATTCATCCCAACTATCCCCATCCTACACATCCAATGCCAAATGTTCACCCCTAAAGCTACAAACCACATCATTGCCTGGCTAAATCCCAGACTTAATTCAGCCGGCGCTGCATTTCCCAGGTCAGGCTGCAGAGAGGAAAAGCTCGCTCAGAAAAATCCGTAAGCGTTTTTGCTACATGTTCTTCCTTTGAGTGAAGCAGTGATGAAACTCCTGGCATTATTAAGATTTCCTATATTTGTATGCACCTTACACAACCGCCTGTGGTGTCTGCACGCCTCATGCTCTCCCATGGCTCCATCCTCTCAGCAGGCTCAAAAGTTACAGCTGTAAAGGTGCCTCTCTGGGGTCAGGAGCATTCTGATGCCCACAGAAAGCTTGGGAGCAACAAGGTAGACCCCACAGCTTCTGTGCTCACCCATCCAGCATCCCGGGTGGCTGCAGGGGACCAGGCCACTGTCCCTTCGTGGTGGGGACACAGCCAGCAGGAAAGCAGCTGCCTGCTCAGGGCACTCAGGCAGCAGCACTTAAAGGTGTTTGGGCACCGGTGACTACAGCACTTCCCACCTTTATTCCCACCCACCCATGCCAGGAGCCTGAGTCACGAGAAAAATGGCGAAGGAAGAAGTAAAAAAAAATAAAAGGAAACAAAAGTAAATCGATATATCAGGCATAGCCACTGACACAAGCCTTCCCTGTTTGTGAGTATTTGCAAACCCTCTTCCTCCTCCTCCCCTTCCTTCTCCTTCTCTGCATCTTACCCCAGGGCTGTGGAGCTGCCTGCTGGTCCTTGCACACAGCTAGGCTCCAGCTCCTGGGCATCCCCCTGATGATGATAAAAGGTCCCTTCAATCTTTGTCCTGCTCTGCAATAAATGTCACAGCTCAACAGCTACACTGAAAAAATATGGACGGGACAAACCAGCAACATTTTACAGAAACCAATACAAGGATGCCCATTTATACTTGTGGAAGCTCTTACATTGTGTTAAAGAATGATTTTTCCAAAAAAGTGTGACATTTCTGATGTTGAGTTCTGCAAAGAACACTGCAATTATTCTTGAGTGAGCTCCATAGCAAGAGCTGGGTATGCCGTAACTTGGAAATAATTTAACATTTTAATAAATCATGTGTTTAACTGCTTTTGAAAGAACATTCTTTATTATTGTTTCCTCTTGAAACAAGTCCATTATTTCATTACTACATAAGGCTGATATCATGTAAGCCCAAAAACATGCCAGAAGCAGCTGCCTTCAAAAAAAAAATCCATTTGCACACAGACTCGCATCAAGAAAAACTGGGTCAATCTCTTCCCTTATACCAAACTAAACGCAGAACCAACAGCTTCATCTTGGGAGTGAGGGCTCCAAGGGCCTTGGTGGCTCTGTCACCTTCCACCAGTGGCAGGGAATGCCATCAGAGCACAGAAGGCTTTAGGACCAGACCGGAGGATCACTGGGCCCCCAGGTCACTTCAAGAGACTTGCTTGAATAATTCGACCATAAAAACACATGTGGGTACCTCCTTTCCTACAACTGTGGAGCAATGTCCTGGTTTCAGCTGGGACAGAGTTAATTTTCTTCTTATTAGCTGGTACAGTGCTGTGTTTTGGATTTAGGACCAGAAGAATGTGATAACACACTGACGTTTGAGTTGTTGCTAAGTACTGCTTCCTCTAATTCAAGGACTCCCCAGTTTCCAATGCTCTGACAAGGAAGAGTTGCACAAAAAGCTGTGGGGCAGCATGGCCAGGACAGCTGACACAAACTGTCCAAAGGGCTATTCCATTCCACAGGACATCATACCCAGGATATCAGCTGGGGCAATTGGCTGGAAGGTGCCAACTCTTCTGGGGGCTGGGCACTGGTCAGGGGGTGGTGAGCAATTACTGTATCACTTACTTCCATCAGTGTTATTCCCCTTTCATTACAATTATTGCCGTGTTTTATTTTGTTTCAATTATCAAACTGTTCTCACCCCACTGATGTTACCCTACCCAGCCCATGCAGCCTCTGTGCAGCAGGAATTTGGCACTGGCACTGCCCCACGCCTCCCTCATCACCACTTCATGGAAAGCCAGTTCTCCCTCCTGGAAGCTTTACACTTTTCCTATTCTAACAACATACTGCAGGGGATTTTAATTATTCAGAGAGCATAAGGTGCATTTTCGTTTGTTTGGAGTGAAGCCATTCCACCTGACACAGACTGGCTTTGGATGTTTGATTTTCTCCCTGGAAAGCAGGCATACATAAACAGAATTCCCAAGGGACACCATGCTATCAGGCTTTCCCAAATAACCCTGAGGATGACAGGAGGGAGCCCAGAACCTCACTCTGCACCAACACATACAATAAAATCCTATTTCCCACTCAGCACTTCACGCAAAGAATTTTTTGTGCACTTCTAGCTGGAAAGAAAGCAGCATCCTGCTTTGTATTTCTGTCTGCATTCACATTTAGAAACAAAACAGAATTTTATTTTTTTTTCCTCCATCAGAAGATGCTTTTGCTTCATGGAAATTTAATGCCCTTTCCAAAGGAAGTTTTACATGGTGAAAGAGAACATGAGCCCAAACACACCCTGGACATGCCATGCCAGCAATTACACTTGAAGGAAACCAGCAAATACCACAACAGCAGGGCTGGTGGAAAAGCAACAGAGAGGAGCCAACAGGGAGAGAGGATGCTCATCCTCCCTCCTGCTCCTCCCTTGCTCCCCGCCGTGCCAGGTACAGCTGGGCTCTTTGTCAGATTAATTGACACAGTTGGTTAATGGATAAACAATTAACCAGTGTATGCAATGATTATTTGCAAGGGACCACAGCAGGGTTCCATAACTGAGGAATTTTTTTTTTAAAGCTAAAGCTGTTTTCACAGACAAATCCTGCGATAAAGCAGGATCCAAACTCGGATGGACCTGAGTCAGTTCCAGCAGCAAGATTCCCCGCATCGAGATTAGAGCCAAATTTTGGGGTTGAAAGTGTGGCTTGCCCATGGCCCTGCTAGCAGCCTCACGAGGCTGGGTAGTGGCCACGCTCCTTGTCACAGACAGCTGCTGCAGAGCCAGAGGACACAAGCCCTGGGCAGGGAGGATGGCACAGGGGTCAGCTGGAAAGACAGGACATACCACATCCCTCTGAAAGCTTTGCCAAATTGCTTTACAGGGCTCTGCTCCATAAGAGCTACTTAACCTCTTGGCCAGAGTTTCCATGCGGACACTCTCTGCATTCCCATGGCCAAGCTGAGGAATGCCTGGGCTAATCTGCAGCAGGCTGGGTGTAAACAGGCACCACGCACGGATATCCAGGATTTAACCACAAACCAGGCAGGCTACACCAAGAAGGCCCTGTCTGTCCAGTGCCACTCACTGCTCGCACTGATGGTGGACCAGAGAAGGGAATTATAAACCTCTGATACTGAACTCAAGTGACACCAGCAAATTGCAGGAGACTGCAAATAATAGGATGAAACTTACAAGAAACAAGTGCTGCATTTCAGCATTCAGCTGTTGCCATTCAGGGTAGAAAACAGGCAGCAGGTTTTTTAAAGGAAAAAGCCCCAAACAACCAAAAGAGAAAAACCAGGGTCTGACTGAGTCAAGAACCGGCGAGCTGAACACAGGCAAACCCTGTGCCAAGATGCATAAACAGGACTATTGCCTGTGAGCCAGGAAGGAAGAGATGGTGCAGAACACAGGAAGACTCAGACCTAAAGCATTTGACCTGTGAGAACAGTGTCAATACTGAGAGAAGGCAGAGAAACGTGACAGCAGATTGCAGGCCTGCAGAAGGCGGCTGTGAGCAGGGTGGACAAGGGAGAAGTGCTCTGAATTAGAATCACAGCATGGTGATTCAAGGTTGGAAGGGACCTTAAAGATCCCCCAGTTCTAACCCCCTGACACAGGAAGGGACATCTTCCGTTACCCCAGGTCACTCCAAGCCCTGTCCAACCTGGCCTTGAACACTTCCAGGGATGGGGCTTCTCTGGGCAACCAAGCTTCACTACCCTCAAAGGGAAGAATTTGCTCCTAATATCTAATCTAAATCTATTCTCTTTCAGTTTAATTGCTTATTTAAAGCAGAGACTAGGGAGAAAGCCCTGTCTAATGGCAAAGGCATGGCACTGCCTGAGGAGGGGTTTGCAGAGCCCCAGGGCTGGAGGAGGCAGGGGAACAGTTGCTCCCCCAGCACCCACACCCCCAAACCTGCTGCTGGGGCAGGAGCTGGTGTGGCAAGCTGTGTTTGAACAGAGGGAAGGTGCTGCTGTGGCTTTATCCGGCTCAAAGTTTGCCTGGGCAAAAGCAGCAAGAAGGAAAACACAATGTAAAGACCCAGGACTAAAGGAAAACATTGGAAAGAATGCACAGACAAGGAAAAAAAGGAGATGATTTAAGACTGAAAGAGGTAAAAAACACACACCACAAACCCCACAAAGACTGCTGACACCGCCTCTGTCCAACCCAGTTCTTGTATTAATTATTTCCTCTTCCAAGCACCACTTACACACTCTGCCTTCCACCCCAGGCTGTCCCTACAGCACATGGGCCCCAAACCTCTTGAACTGATAAAATATATACACTGGAAATAGTGACTGCACCAAGAATCAGCCAAAACTTCAACTGCAGGGACAATGACTAAGAAACCCTTGTGAATACATTGCAAACCTGTAGCTCCATCCTGCAACTTTGCAAGCCCGGTATCTACTTGTTATTTGCCATTTTGGTTATGCTTTAACCCCAAGTTATTATTTCAGGGATCATATGACCATCTCGGCCTTTGCTAAAGAAAATTTTTTTCTACTTGTTGCACAGGACAACAAAAGCACAGCTTTAAAGGCATGGAAACTGGAAGGCAGGAAACACATATTTTTGTAAATATTCATGAACAGTTTTGTGTTTTGAAGACACTCACGTCCTGATGTGAAAATGTATGCGGCTGGTAATAGCACAGACTACCTAAAATTTGGTCAGCCTAAGTTTATTCTGTACCGTGGCAGATCTGAAATGAGCTCAGATAATCACAGCTCCTTAATGATGCTGACAAGCACCACACAGAGCTATGAAACCCATAAAAACTTCATTTGGAGAAAGAGGGGAGCAGAGAAGAGAAAATACATCCAGGAAAAACAGACATTTCCTGCTAATACCTCCCCAGAGTTTGAGACTCTGTATCAACTCTTATCCCTATGGTGAGAAACACTAGAATCCCTGAAAATTACTTCATTCCTGTTCTCATGACATCTCTCCCAGTACAGTGACCTTCTGGCAAGGGCTGTGACAAGTGACCTCTGTTCCCGAACTTGGTTTTCTCCTGCAGGCAGCAGAGCCCATGGTGGGACACGAAAACCTCCCGGGCTGCCCGGAGCAGAACAGGCAGGCTCAGGCCAAAACAGGGCAGTGAGATGGGGTTACCAAACAGAAAACAAACAAACAAACAACCAAAACAAAGCCCAAAATCTGAGCCATAAATTCTCTCTCTCTCCTCCTGCTGCTGCCAGGAGCCTGGGTGCAGCAGGGCACCAAGAGCTCAGATGAAATGTCAAGGAATTCCCATGCACGATGCTCTCAACAGCTATTTGCTCTGTCTAATGGCGATGAATCTTTTGCATGTAAATATTTCCTAATTCATCCCATTTCAAACCTAAACCTAGCTCTGGACCACTCTGTCGTGGAGAAATACCCTCAGCTGACAAGAGCCCTTTCTGAGGAGTTATTTGCCACCTCCAGGAGAAGCTGGGCTTGTCAGCACCCCACATTACTGCCCTGGCACACCTTCCTTCCCCAGCCCTGGGCAGGAGTCAGCCCTCCACCTCAGTTAGGAAGTGTCCCCTGTGCTCAAGATCCCTGCCAGCAGCATCTGCAAAAAGCATCCTGCTTTTCCAGCCCAGGAAAAACACCCACACCAAGCATAGACACACATTGATTTTATCTTACCCCCAAGGATTTAATCAGAAACCCGGGGCTCTTGTAGGTAGCACGTTACATTTCTTAACTTTGAAATTAAAAGACAAAAGGGTTGAAAAATGCTCAGCAACGCCTTAACCCTGCTCTTCAGTTCAGTACATGGAAAACACTCAGCCAGTGGAGCGAGCAGCCAGCAACGGCACATGCAGACGCCTCCTGAAAATCTGCCCTCCTGGATGCTCATACTGCAGGGGCAGTGCAAAAGGATTAGGGTTGGTTTTTTAAAACACACAGAACAACCCCTGAGTAAGAACCAAAGCATTGCTCCCACCCTAGAAAGATCTGGAGCTGGAGAACTGAAATAAAAATCTAGACCAACAACAAACATACTGAAACATCATCCTGACCTAATTTGCTTATCTTTAGCCCAATCCTGGTAAAAATCAAAATATTTTAAAACACCGTTTCCAAAACAATTATTCCCACAAAGTGCCCACATTTAATAGCAATACCTCTAAAAGCAGAAACCAATTAGTGCTTCCCGCAGCACTGCTCCCTGGCTCTGCATTATTGATTTCCACAGTCCTTGCCACGTGAGGTTTATTGCCAAGCCATCGGCCTGCCCGGAGGAACAGCAAAGCCACAGGAATCCACATGGCCTGTTTGCAGCAGGGCATGAGATGCTTCAAGGCTGGGATGGCCTGCAAAGAACAGGTTCATCTTTGGAAGTCCCTGCTGCACTGTCCAGACTGGGCAGAGCTCCGTCTGCCCCTGCTGCATCCAGCCCGCAGCACTCCTGCTGGAGAAAAGGGCACAGAAAAGCCAGGCAGGTCAAGGGAAAGGATGAGGTAAGGCACTGGTGACTAACCTCGCCTGCAGCCAGAAAGCCCCTCCGTGCTGGTTTGTCCCCACACCCAGGCCCAGCCTAAGCGTCAGGCACCTCCCAAGGACTCGTTTCATTTGCTTTACAGAACAGTAAAGGGAAAACAAACATCCTCGGATGGGCAGCGGCTGCTGATCTCATGCTGATGTACTGGTTGCTCTGGCTCCCACTCCCCCTGCCCAGCAGCACTCCAGGAGCACCATCCCTGCTCCCTGGGCTGTCAGAGGAAGTGCAGCCTTCCTGGGAAGCTGATCATTAGGTATTTATTGGTAATTAAGGCTGGCCCTACACATACTAATTCATGACCTTGTTCTGGATTCCTCGTGTGTGGACAAGAGTGTTCAAGCACAGCACTTGCACCTCGGGCTGTGCATCCTCCAGGGATCACCACCAGCCCTCCACTCCCTGATGTGGTCACAGCACACACCCTCACACCCTGCAGCCCCAAACCCAGGAGCACTGCACGTAACACCCCTGAAAACCAGGACAGAGGATGTCCAGAGCATCTGCACCTGGTTACTCAACCCCAGAGACCCACTAGCACTATAGTAGCAGGCAGGCAAAGGGAACCGGGTGACAGCACCTTGGGGATTGGCTCCATCTCAGCATCCCCAAACCACACAACTGAGATGCACCAGAGTGGCCAATAGAGTCCTGGGCTGATGGGAAAGAGGGGATGGGAAAACTGCCTGCTGCAAAGAGCACCGACAGCAGCAAGACCAAAGGACGCAGCACTTCTGGGTGCTGACAGACACACAGAGCTTGGCACAAGACAGAGCCCACAACAGCTTTATATAAAATCCTAAAAGCAAGGAGCTTGCCAAAGTGATAGCGTTATGCACAGGACTCTTGGAGTGACCATCTCCACGAGGATCAGGGATAACAAGGACCACCACGGTGCTCACAGGATGACACGCGTGGCTGCAGCTCTTGCCTATAGTTGAACACGTCATACAAATACAGCACATATTTTTGTGACCTCAACATACAGCTATCTGCAGGGCTGATGTCCTGTACACCACTCAACGCTATTCTGGTATCTCCCAGTGCCACGTCTGCTCCAGCAACTGCCACCTGCCAAGCCACATTTCCGCAGGGAATTCCGGCGGATAGGAGACGAGCACGCACGCTGGCAGGCGGCCCAACACCTCCATCCCTCCCTCCCACAGTGGGGTTAGGTGGCAGCTGATAAATGCAAACATAGACCTTCACATATCTCCTACCAGCCAAGCTAATTGCAGAGAAAGCACTGCAGCCTGTGCTCGGGAGGGATTTGGCAACAGGATCTCAGCCCAGCCCTGCACGGGCTCTGGCTCCTGGCAGCAGCTCCAGATCACAACAGAGAGCACAGGTGAGGAGGTCAACGTCCCCATTCCTGCTGCTGATTGAACTGTTCCCATTAAGTGGGAACATGACTTTTCTTTCCCTTCCTGCATTTTTCCATGTGAAAGCACAGGGAGGTAACTTTTGTTGACCCTTTATGTGACTTGCTCAGAAAAATGAGAAGTTCCTGCGGGTATCACGGCAACAAGAATTGCAGACTGAGACCATGTATTTTTACTAATAGTTTAACTAAAAGTTTAACACTTTAATAAAATGCTGTTTCCATTGTCTTGACTTTTGGGAGTTTGTTTGCCTTAATGGAACTTTTCAAATAATTTCCATTTTAAAAAAATCCAAACAGTTGGCAGGAGCAGAGGGCCATGATGGAGAAGGAAAGCAACCCTTCTACTAAATAGTACCACTGTTAGTGTAGTCCCCACTACAGTGCAGAACTCAGATGTTCCCATGTGAGCAGCCAAGTCCAAGTCCAAGGCGCAGGCTCATCTCCCACGGTGGCTTCCCCACGACACCACCAACTTCAAGGACAACCACTGCAGGGTGACCACCAGCAGTTTTACTGATGCATTTGTCCCTCTTAGAGGCAGCTCCGAGTGCAGGGTGCGGGGCTGGGACCCACGTGCAGTGCCAGGCCCACACAGGTGTTGCACGGTACCGTCCCACGCTGATCCTTCCTGGCAGTGCGAACCAACCCTGTGACTGCTCACGCTGAACATTAACCTCTGCCAAGAGTTTGCTGACTGTGAACACACCGTGCCAGGGGTGCACTTTGGTAAACCCAAAGCCCGGGATGAACTCTGGTTAATGGGCGCGAGAGGAACTGCGGCACCTCGGGGTCACCAGGCTGTCCCCGCAAGGATATGTCCCAGCTCCTCTCTCTACTCCTCAGCCAGAATCCTGCTGCCTCTCCATCCCAAATGGGACCCTGCACCTCCCTGAGAGCACTGTCACCTGCTGTCCCTGCCCAGGAGAGGGACAGGCTGGAGCCACACGTGCAAAGCCCCATGAGGTGGCGCGGCCACTCTCGTCACCCCAAACGCTCCTGTACTCCTGCCTGCAAACCTGGATTCAGCACCTTTCCAAGCTGAAGCTCCCTTGTGATTTTTAATGTTCTATTTAGCAATGCTTTTAAACACATTTGATGCATTCTGGCTGGTAAGCTCCACAAGAATTTTATGTCTCTATCCTCATTTGACTTCTGTTATTTTCCAGTCTACTCTTAAAGCTGCAGCGCTCAGGGGCCGCAGCTCCCACCGTCGAGCTGAGACACCCCGCACTACAACCCTGTTGTACAATCAGGCATCGCTCCCAAAAAACAGCACCAGCAAGTCCCAGAGGTGACAAGAGGAGGGTGCACGTCTGCTCCTGATCCACATTTCCAAGAACAGCTGCTTTTCCTCAGCACAGCCAGCAGCAAAAACCAACACAGGCCAACACCAGCCGTCAGGCTCCCTTTCACACCCCGAAATCTCCAAGCAGTTCCCAAATAGCTTCATCTGGGAATTCAGGGTAACATTAAGGCCTCCCAAGAACTGCATTTTCCTTCTCCCAGGCCAGCTAAAACAAATATTTGGGAACGTCTCATTTACAAGAAGAAAACAGTTGGTTTGGGGAAGTCCCAGAGGTAATTTTAAGAGAAGCCATTAAACCAAGCTCAGAGGGCAGAGGTGATACTGTCCCCAAGACTTCATGGAGGGCTCCAGGTGGCTTTGCAAACCAGCCTCTCCCATGGAGACCCTCCCCAGTAACATAACAGCACCTCGGCCACAGGGTACTCAAATTACTGAAAAGTTAATTTTTCTACACCTTGAAGTGTTTGATTAATTATCAGAATTAAGGATAAGTAAATGATTACAGAAATTGGGTTCTGATTTCTCAAATAACTCTGGAATGATGGCTGAGGTTTCAGACTGAGATCAAATCCAGGCAAATTCAATAAGAAATTGCCTGTTATGAAGCAGTAACTTGCAGAAACAGAATAGCTTCCTTATGTTTCGTTCTTAAATGCAACTAAACACCTGCAAATTTATGCAAAGTAGCTCATTTACACACATTGACAATACTGACAGCTTGCTCAGAACAAAATAGATGCCGTGGACAAATTTTTTTTAACCACTTTCCTAGAGGGGAAAAACAATGCCTCGATCAAGCCTGCACAGGAGCCCACCGATGGCAGGCAGGGAAAGATGATGCTCGTCTCAGAGCTCAAATCGAGCCTCAGCTGCCTCCTCCCTCCTCACCCACATCCCCAGACCTGCAGCAGCTTACAAGTGACACCAGTGTCTGGGCAAGGCAGACACCCTGCAGCTCATTCTCCCTTTGCCAAAACTACTCTACAGTATTTTTCCCACAAATTCCTAGAGGAAATCAGAGCATTAAGATTACGACTTACAAGCTTAACCTTCCAGACCTCAGCATACAATGAGGCAAAAATTAAAGACTATTTCTCCTTCAACTGCCATGATCTTCTGGAGCAGGTCAGGAAAGGGTTTCCAGAAAGTTTTCTACATGTACAAAAAAAGCTGTTTGGCAGGAAGAAATGCAATAGTTTTGGGAGAGAAGACTCCAAACAGGCTCAGACAGCAGTTCCCATCTCACCAGTTCCTTCTCCTGGTGAACAAAATGGCTCACTTGCTGTAATTGCGGCCAAAATTCTGCAGGATCAGGTCTAACCACGGAGATTTCAAAGCCACGCTGAGTCATATACTATTCTTTCTTGGTAAGACTTAACGCTGGGTGGGACACAGACACAGAAAAAAAAAATCAATTTGCAGGAAACCTCAGTCATGGAAAAATATACTTCAGAACATCTCACGGGGACTACATAAATAGCAAAAGAGAAATGAGAAAACAAAGTACTTCTCTCTGTAAAGACCATGATGCACTGCCTGCTCTTCAAATTGTTTTAGCAGCCCTTCAGCTGTGACACAGAGAGGACAGCTGAACTCCCTGGAAGACCCCAGCACCCACAGGTGCTTCCCACTGCACCCAAGAGAACCACAAGCAAGGCAGATTCATGTTCTTCATGTGAAGTCAACTGTATCTTGCTTGAATTGAAAGAGAAAACACAAGCACAAACCATCCAATTGTTTCACCTCTTCTATGCTACATTCAAAACTGGTTGGCAGTGAGAACACTTACTTTTTAAATAAAAAAAAGCCCCCACAGAAAGGTTGACTTTAGCCAGGTAGTGGGGTGCAGTTACGAGGTCCTGCCATGGCCACAACACCTCAGGCTACTGAAAGTGTTGGAAAGGTGCAATTAATTACTTTTGCTGGTTTATTTCCCACCCCATCAAGGGCTTCCTGGAGGCTTCACGCAGGAGTCAGCACAGCTGATGGCGAGAGAAGCCTGTGCTGCGAGGTTCATCTGACCCAACGCAATGCAGAGAGCCTGTGCTCGCCAGCGGGTGTTTTCAGGGTGGGGCAAACAGAGACGGGCAGGAAGAACAAGAAATGAGTATTTCTGATTTAAAAAAATCCTGCCAGAAGTCCGGCTGGTAAAATGGGAGAAGTTTCTAGGAAGTGGCTCAGCGATGAGTCAGTGCCGGTGGCGAGGAAGAGCCCCGGGAAACGGCATCGGCAGATCCTGGAGGGAAAAGAGAAGCAAGTTCTTGCACGGCCAGACAACCAGAAACTGCAACTGGCTCTGAATCAGCCACTTGCACAGGCTGGGACAGAGGCCGTCAGAGCGCTGCTCTGTGGCACATTGTCTGCCTGGCACTGCCTTTTGTCTCTGCGCTCTGGAACGCTCGTCCCGGAGAAGAGAGGACCCTCTGTGCCCGGACCACCTTCCCCGGCCCCGGGGAGGAAGATGTAAAGTGTCCCCAGCTCACTGGGATCTTGCTGCCAATGCTGAGAGAGCCCAGGGAAGCACAAGGTGTTTATCTTATTTCTCCCAAAAAAGAGCCCTCATGTGAAGGCTGCACACATGAGGGCTCACTGCACCAGCAGCAAGAAAAATGTAAATCAGGAATCAGGCCCACTCATAGCTTGACATGAAAAATGCAATCCAGGAAATGCAGTTCAATTCTTTCTTCACCAGCAGGTGCAAAGCAGGGAAACAACACCACGAATAGTCTGAATATTTGCTGCTGTCGGTATGGTGTGCACAGGACACCCCCACCCAGACAGAACAGTCTCCTGTCAAGTCAACCTGCCAAGAGTGATGAGGTTTCTCATCCTCAGCCCTGCCACTCCTCCCCCAGAGGCTTTCCATGGGTGGGCAGTGGAGGGGTGCTCTTTCTCTTCTGCAAAATGTGCAGCCCATCCCTATTCACCTTTTTTATTACACCCGCCCTTTTATTACAGCCTTTCTCCCTAAACAGTCAGTTCCTTAGAGAAGATAATTTATTTTACCTATTCCCCCTCTGCTTTTAAAAAAAGAATAGAAGAGGAAAGGACAATGTTATTACATGATGGTAGCTAATGCAAACTGGCTACTTTGCTGTCAAAGCCTACCCAAGGTGTAGCATCATTTTATTTCATGGAGCTCAACGTGGTCCACTCTGCATCCCTAGGCAGTAAAAGGGAAGATTTAAGGGAAAACAAATCACAGAAATGTGACCAACCAAAGACCACAAAGGTACAAACACCACACATGGCCAACACCGGCTTCAATGCAGACTTGGCACAGATGGGCAGACACGTGCCAGGGTTCATTCCCACCTAGCCCCACTCTCAGGCACTTTTTATTGGCATCCAAGCAAGCACGGTAGCCCAATAAGACTATCTCAGGTAATTACCTCGATATTAAAACCCCATATACATCCCATTTTTGCCATAAGCCCTGAGCAGGCTGTCACCCTGCCTGCTGGGATGACACCACGCTTGCTGCTGGAGTGGCAACAGATCCTCTGGCGCTTGCTCCATGCCCCTCCCTGACCCCTTTTCAGCAAGATTTCCCTGACCTGTATCTATTTAGACTCGTGTGAGCCAAAACTGTTTTTAAATAGAAGTTTTTATTCTCTGAGACAAAACTGGCCTCCCTTCTCGGGTGCGTGGCTTCCTCTCTGCCTGGTGCCATCCCAGCTCCTTTTGGGGTCCCAGCTCTCCAGTGTGGGAGCAGCAGCCACCAGACAGCTTCTCCCCCTCTCCCCACACCAGCAGATGGGTGCCCGGGGGCCGGAGCTGTCTGACGGACACGAGCCCCACTCCCACTTTGTTATGTAAACCCCCAGGTTTTGGTGTTTATCTGCATTAAGGATCCAGAAATCACTAAATGCCACCGCAGTGCGTGGGCACGAGGAGCGAGGGATGTGCGAAGCGCTCGGGGCAGCGGCGACAGCACGCGATGCCCCCGGCAATACCTCCCACTGCTCCGCATAGAAACAGAGAAAAATCTGAATTCCAAAGACAAAAATATATATAAATATAAAATTCATGATCTTCAAATCCACATTTCGCTCCTGTTTGTTCCCCGCTCCCCTGCATGGGAGCCAAGGTAAGGGTGCATGTCCCATAGAAAGGGCCATGACTGCCACCCTGGACACCCCGTGCCAAGCAGGTGAGGGAGCAACATGGCAAATATTTTGTAAATCAAACCTGGCAAATGGACCTTTTTCCATCAGCCCCTCCACTACTTTCTGCCTTCCAGGGTGTCTGCACATGCAGAGCTGGTATGTAAATGTATCACATGATCACAAGTCCATGAAAGTGAGGGACAGGGCAGGTGCACCTGGCTAAATATCTGTTAAAAACTTATTTATATATCTAAAACAAAAAAACCTGAATCGACAGTATATATCTATCTCTATCCTGCAGCTCAGCAGAGCTGAGGTCTGGCTCTGCATAGGTGGGTGCAAAGAAGCCAGGCTGCACACAAGCTGCACACACATCCCACTTCTCCGAGGGCAGAAAAAGCGTGGCAAGCAGCACCTAAATATGGACTGAAAAAACCCTTATTTTGGCAAAAAGAACCAAAAAAAGGCTGGCCAAGGTTTTGTGAAGGGAAAGAAAAAAAAGAACACAGTCTCAAGCCTGTCAGGCAAATGATCATGACCAAATCTCAGTGCCTGTAGGAGTTTCCAGAGTACAGAGCATGTGAGAGCAAGTTAAAAACACATCATCAAATAATTGCCAGTCAGACAATAGGAGGAAAAGGCATGAAAGGTTTGCTCTCACCCTCCTCCTTCCTCACTCTTAGCCAAGACCAGGTGCTTACTGACATCAGACACTCCAGAAGAAAATCAAATTGCTTCTTACACAGATTTAGGGCCGCTGGCCAATGCTGATTCTTACTAAAGCTTTATTATTATTATTTTTAAAATCACTTGCTGCAAAATACCTGTTCCAACATGAAATTAAGGAACCACCCCTGTTTGCAGCAAAGGCACCAGAAGGGTGCTGCTCCTCACAGAGCACGATGGCTTCCTGCAGCACTCCAGCAATTTCAGACACTGAGTTTCTCCTTTGATGTATTCACTGGGTACAGACAGAGAGCAGATAAAACTAGAAGCCTCTATGAACATTAGTAACTGATATCTTCCTTATTATGTCATTTCAAGGGAATAACACTTGTGGTGACACCAGCATTTAAGTGCATTCCTCTGCATTCCTTTCTCTGAAGGTTTGGTAACCTGCTTTAAATCCATTTTCAGAGAAGGAATAACTGTAAAACCCAAGTTCAGCTGGCTGAACTTGCACTTTATCATGTAACAGATTCCTCAAATCACTGCTGGAGCTAAGACCCACTCCTTTAAAACACCTTTCCTCCACCACAGACACACCTGCAGTGTAAAGAGCACTTCCTAAATTACAGGAGTAACAATGTCAAGATGGCACAACCCTTTACACTTTGCTACTACTAGGAGTAATAAAAATTCCTAGGTGAGGCACAGGATTTCAGCCCGCTTTGTGAAAGATTAATTTCACCACCAACGATCACCTACCGAGCACTTACAATTTAATTTATACACATGTGAAACAGCATCTTCAACAGTTTATAAAGAAGCTGCAATAAATATACCAGCAATAAAAATACCAGCACACTCTTCCTCAGCTCCAAGAGCTCAGGAGACACCTGTCAACAGCATTTTTTGTGGCAGGAGTTCAAGCCTCTCAAAATAAGAAGAGCATCATGGCCTCCAGGAAAAGTGAATTTATTAAGACTTTTCCAGTAAGACCAGAGCCTCAACACTAATTTTCAATAATCCTGAAAAGGATGATGTGATAGATCAAGATAAAACTAAAAGCGCAAGTGAGTATTTAAGTGAAACCCTTCAATCTTCTCTACTTCGGGAAGTTAAATCTTGGCAAAACCAAATTCAAGAGCTGTACCTCTCAATAAACTTTCATATAATCAGCTGAAGCACAGTCTACAGCAATCTCCGTACATTTTAACAGGTCTTTTCAGAGGGATCCGGCCTTGGCTCCGTCCCACAGGGAGCTCTGACCAAGCCTGGGGCTGGCATCTCCAGAGGGGAGGGCAGACCCAGCGCTCAGCATCCCCAGCCAGCAGACCCTGCACCAAGACGGGCCGTGGGGACACTGTGGGACGCCACCCGCATGCTGCACCCCCCCACGCCCGGGGGAGGCCAGACACACTTCCCCACTGCAATAAAACCCTGCTTTTACAGGTTTGGTGCTGCCTCATGGCAGAAGGACGGGAGGAAGGGCCTCTTTCAGCCGCAGGCAAGGGTAGGGCAGGTGCACAACGGGACTGGCTGCGGCCATCCCACCCCAGCGCTCTGCAGCAATCCCCCGAGTCAGGATCAGGGATCCCAGCATCCCTGGGGAGTGCTCAGCATCACAGGGTAACAGTGACCCTGAGAAAGGGGCTCTCTGCATAGTCACAGGCTGACAACAAGCAGGAAAGGAAGGCTAGCCCAGGAACTCAGAGCTTCCCAACTTCGGGCAAAGCTGGGTAGCATTTGGCCAAGAGACCCAAGTCACAGGGCTAACACTCCTGTGAGCATCATGAGGTGGTTGGAAATTAAGTTTCCTGGTTACCTGCGAGCCTCTGGCATGAGCTCACGCTTATCAAATGGTAGAGACGGCACGGGAGGGAAAACACGAATTCTCGAGCGATTAAAGACACTCGAAAGAGAGCTCTCACCCCTCGAGCTGCAAACACAGGCAGCTCGAAACACAACGCCGTACGCAAACAGGGGCCTTTTGTCCCAGCAGCCCTGGGCACACCGGCCTCGCCGTGACACCCGCACCTACCATCTTCCACCAGCGTCAAACCAGCAGAGCTCCATCCAGCCCGTCCCACCGCCCGCTGCCTGGCCCCACACCGCCTCACTGGAGAGGCATCGTGCAGGTTTACTGAAAGGAGGGATGTGGGGATCACGCAGACCTGGGCACACAATGGGCATTGTCCTTCTGTGTGCGGAGAGCCTGGTCAGCCCGGAGGAACGCTGCCAAAGCCAGTGGAGCTGCAATGACCTGAACCACGGTCCAGCTCGGCCCGGAGGCACTTTGGGACTTGAAGATTTCTAGAGAGCATCATGCCAAATAAAACCAGCAACAGGCAGAAAAGGCTGTCATTGCAAGAAACCCAGCCTGCAGCTCGGCAGAACGGGTTGGGTCAGCACGTTGAGTAACTCTCAGGGTTCTCTCATATCCCAAAAACGGCGGGTGCAGAAGGGACGTGGCAGGGTCAAGGCTTCACCAGCGCCGGGGACACTGAAGTTCACCACACCGCCGAGCTTCCCAACCCAGGCGCCCGCGCTGACCACAGGGCAGCACCGCACCGACCCGAGCCCACCCATTTCACAGCACGAAAAAGGCGCAAACCATCCCGAGTGTGTCCGACAGGCGACAAACACCGCCCCGCGGCAATCTCTGCCCCAGCAAAGAGCCCGGGCAGGGGATTCACTTGAAAACAGACGCCCTGCGCTGAAGTCACCGCAGTGCCCCGGGCTGGGCGCCCATCCCGGGGCACCCCCGCGGCCGCACCCGTCCGCA